>VVHJ01001384.1:21191-40230 GCA_015107715.1 Tylochromis polylepis
TATAATTGTACTCATTTTAGAAAATGTTGTTATTAATGGAATCATTTTTTTGTTCTGAATTCCCTTTTGGATAGGGTTAGGGTTAGGGTTAGGGTTAGGGTTAGGGTTAGGGGTTAGGGTTAGGGTTAGGGTTAGGGTTAGGGGGTTAGGGGGTTAGGGTTAGGGTTAGGGGGTGAGGGGGGGGGGGGGGGGGGGGGGGGGGGGGGGGGGGGGGGGGGGGGGGGGGGGGGGGGGGGGGGGGGGGGGGGGGGGGGACAGGTCCGTTGGTGCTAAATAAGGTTTTGTTTCCACCCTGAACTTGGGTTCGCTGTGACTTGGTGAGTTTATGGCATGATAAAAATCTCAACGGCGATGATAATGTAGTTCACGCCTTTTAATGGAAATATCAGGTTGACAGATTTTGAGAATGTAATGAAATTTTGCGTTTTCTTTCTTTTTTTTCTGTTTTCTGTTTACGAAAGTCAGATAAGATTTTTTTTGTTTTGTTCCAAATGCAGGTACACAAGGCAAAACCAAACATAATAATATAACCGCGCTGTGTCAAATAGAAGCTTACAGTACCTCGTGCTTGCACTGTGAAGAGTTTCCACTGGTGTATCATAAACCCTATGTTGCGCTAAGCCTAAGCACTGGCGAATTTTGTATTTTTTTTTTTATGTTTTACTCGTTTTATAAATACAGAAAGCTTCATTTATCTAGTCATCTCTTTAGGGTCATTGCGAATGTTTTTTTTTTTTAATGTTTCAAAGGGTTAGTAGAACTCTAAAGTAGTTTTTTTTAAGGTTAAAAAGAGAAATAGGTAAACGTTATGTCTAATTACCATTGTGCATTCAGCTATTCAGCTTATGCTCACTGTTAGAGAAGGCTAACTCATTCTTACTGTATGGGAAACAAGGTTACCCATGATTCAGCGTTCATGCTAACACTCCAGTCTCTGTGTCTCTCTCTTTCTTTGCACCAACCGCAGGGTTACTGTGTCACGGAATTAGCGAGATCTACACCTATGCAGCTGATCCGTCCTGGCCAAACAGTATCCATCATGAGTGTTTCACTGCTTTTAAGTTGCTATTGTTCATATTTTCATGGTACCTACAGGTCTGTGTGTGCATGCACAGAGTGAAATGTCACATGCGTCAGTTCCCAGATAAGCGCTTTGTGTCTTTCAGCTTATTGTTTTGGTTTTTTGCTCACTTCACTCTCACTCCTCTCATCTGTGTTGTTTTCTTTCAGAGCAGGCAGCTTTTTTCAGAGAAAATCATTCCTCCAAGAGTCAAGGGAGAACAAAATAGAGATAATGTTGCTACATACACTCACCCACTACACGTGTTCAACTGCTCATTAACGCAAATATCCTATCAGCCGATCACATGGCAGCTACTCCAAGCATTTAGTCACGTAAATATGGTCAAAATGACCTGCTGAAGTTCAAACTGAGCATCAGAATAGGGATGAAAGGTGATTTAAGTGACTTTGAACTTGGCATGGTCGTTAGAGCCACATGGGCTGGTCTGAGTATTTCAGAAACCTATTGAACTTTGAAGCAGATGGCCTATAGTAGCAGAAGACCACACGGTCACCTATGAACGGGAAACTGTGGCTACAATTTGCATGGACCATTTAACAGTAGAGGAGTAGACAAATGTTGCCTGGTTTGTTTCCTGCTGGCACAGAATTTTGTGTGATCATGAAAGCATCGATCCATCCTTCTTTTAATCAACTGTCAAGGCACTTTCTGGGTCTTAGTACCTGCTCAACATCATTTCACTTCACAGCCTACATGAATATTATTGCTTACTATGTCCTTTGGTGCAAGTTTGTAGTTCAAAAGTCAAATGATTTTTCTATATAAACGTACCCACAAGCATTAGCTCAAAGCACCACCTTGTTCAAGGAAGCATGTTTGTACTGTGTCAAAGATATGTCAACATATGGTTTGTTTGTGCACAGTTGTGGTTTGCATACACTCATCATGAGCATGAGTGTCATGGCAATTTTGGGCTTTTAATGATTTCTTTGAACTGTTCTTTTTCTAGGGTGGTATAATTGTACAGTATACATCTTTAATGACTTTTCAAAACAAGAACTGGGTGCACAAGTTCAAATTCATTTTGGATTTTCTCTCAATTTTACAAGGTCAAAAGTATACATGCAGGCTCACATACACCCCTACTAATATTTGGTCAAATGTCCCTTAGCAAGTTGTACCTTGACCATATGCTTTTGGTAGCCATCAAAAAGCTTCTATCGTAATTCTGTCTGAATATCTGACCACCCTTCTTGGGAGAGTTCATTTAAATTAGTTGGTTTCCTGTTACAGACCTGGCTTTTAAGCATAGTCCACAAATCTTCAATAGGGTTGAGGTTGGGGCCTTGGGAAGATTTAACCATATATTTTGGGGGCTGTATGTATATATTAACCCTGTGTGGTTGAGAAAAAAAAATCAAATTTATAGTCAATAAAGATGTATACTGTACACAATTATTCCGTACTGTACAATCAAAGGAACAGTTAGAAATAATCAAGAACTCATTAAAGGCCAAAAATTACCATGACGTTAATGCTGATGGTGAGTGTATGTAAACCACAACTGTATTATCAGTCAGGGGACGACGAGTGAACAACGAGTCAAGTAGTTAGCAAGTCAACTACCTGGCTAACTAATCGTCTCCCTAATGTTTGCTATCCTTTTCAGTTACTGAAGAAGCTAGTGGTCTCTCCTGTAAAAAAACAAAACAAAACAAAACAAAACAAAAACAAAAGAAACTTTTTTTTAGCAGACTTTACAGGAGCTACTCAAAAATCTGGGCCTTATTTCAACCATGATGTGTAGTAGCTGTTTTTTCGACCTAAGGCTCATTAAAACAGAAGACTTCCAGCACGTTGTCATGTCCCACTAAATGCTCCATCAGAGGGTAAACATGAAAAAGACTGGCAGATCAAACTGTAACAACATGCTCAGACTCAGAGTGGCAGTTCCAGCACCAGGAGACTTCATTTTATCTGAAAGACAAAAATATTTAGGCTCTTACCGAGTTATTTATATGATTTCTCTATCTAGAAAAGTGCACGCTCAGTATTCATACATTTCTTATGAAAGCAGTTCAACTGCAGTTCCAACCAGTTTCAAGAAAAATAACCTTAAAACAATACGTTCAACATCTATCCTTTTCAAGGATTTCCACCCCTTGTATGAACCTTGATTAGTATCTGTCTGTCTGTTCAGTATATGTATCAGAGTGCAAAAGAGGTCACAGCCATGAAACGAGCCACGTGCAAGCGCATGTGCAGAGGTATAACAGAAGAATTCAAATGTCAGACCAAGGTGCCACCCACATGGTCTCCCTCAGCTTGCTGTGGTAGCCTTCAACGGCCTGTCGGCTAACCAGTCCTGGGAAACACCTTCCTAGCATCAAGCACAATAGCATCACATGCAACTAGCAGCTAGCAGGTGCTGTAGTACTGTACTGCTATACTTAACAACAAGAGGAAAGTAGTTATCCCACCAGACTACCTGACATACGCTGTCTGTGGTGGTGTGAATGTGTATTTGCACGTTTGTGCATGTGTGTGTGCACAGTATGCATGTCCGTACAGTATGTGCATGTCACTAGGTGAGTCTTTGTCAGTGAGGTTTCTCTGGCAGCAGGAGAGGATGCAGAGCACAAGCCACTTTTAACTGACTGGGGTAAACAGTGATGAGAGAAGATAAAGGGCAGAGTGAATGTCACATTACCCCAGCCCTTTGCTTCTGCTCACCACAACATCAGATAACTGCTGCAGGAAAAAAAAAGTCTGGTTTCCTCTAGCATATAATTGGTTATCTCATTGCGATCTACTGTTCTCTTGCCTTTGCACAGAATGAAGTATAAAGAGCAAAGGGAGAAAAAAAAAGTCTAAAGTTTGACTGTTCAGTCAGTGACTAAAATAAATCATTACGAGCATAGGAAAGGCATCAATCTATTTTCCTGGTGGTTGCCACAGATTTAAACATTTAGCACAGAAAAGAAATAAACAAAGACAACACCTGATAACAAGGTTGTGCTGTTTTCATTTTCAAACAAGCTATTATAACAGCATTAGCAACACAACATAGACAGGTTAACACACAACACTTTAAGTTCACTAGATAGGGAAGTAATGTTGATTATCAGCAACAATATCTAATAGGTAAATCAATTATTAGCGCAGAGTTAAGTAAACAGATAACATTTCATATGAAATGAAGCTATGTATTTAAAAACATGAGGTCTTTTAGTCAGAATTTTGGTATATTATTGATTGATAATACTATATATTATATCTAAAAGACAGTTTCTGTTATAATGAGCCTTATAAGCTCTTTAAATAAAAAGTAAAGTTAAACTCTAAAGATATCAAAGGTACTTTCCGATTCAGAGTTAATTTGTTTCTCTGGATGTCCATACCATGTGACCTGATCATCACAACTACAGAGGCGTATTTCGCACCTTCTTCATCTTTTCACACATAGTGTATGTTGCTGTAATTAAGAAACTCCTGACATGATCTGTAAATTCCAGTAACACGGTTGCCTTTGAATAGAGACACAATAAATGATACGTATGTGTTCAGACATTTGTGTAGGGAGCTCATAAATACGAAGCGCAATTTCATCTCAGCATGAAGCCTCCAGAATTGACCAGGGCCCAGGATAGCACCTTGAGGTACACTTTTCCAAATCAATCGGCTAGGGGAAAAAAAGGGGGCTTGGCTATCTCACCACGGCAGTGGGTAGTCTTTTCCTAGATGGATTGATGGCCGGAGAGGGGGCAGTGTGGAGCCTAACCCCTCGCTCACCCACACTGTACCGGGCCTGTGGTTAGAGAGAGCGAGAGAGAAAGAGAGAGACAGCGAATAGGAAAAAAGAAGAGAAAGAGAAGACAAAAGCAGAGAAGGAAAGGAGACGGCAGGGCTTTAGATTGCAAGGTACAAGCAGGGCATTTGTAAAGGGAACATGTCAAGGCCTCCCGCCCTCTGTCGTGAACCTTTCTCTCCTTCTCCCTTTCTCTGGTTGCCCTGCTCTTCCTCTCGTACGCCGCACACGCGTGGAGGGGGAGGAGTAACAACATGAGAATTACACAGTGACATGCAGCGCTGTGCTAGGGGAAGAATGGAGGTTAATGAGCTGACATACCCTCCACCTCGAACACGCCTCCTCCCCATGCCAACCTCCCTGCTCTCTTTCACACGCTGACAAGCATGTACACAAAAACCCCGGCAAGACAGTGAGGAGTGAAAGCTGGCAGCGAGACAAGGTTTGGTGCGCCAAAGGAACGTCATGTGGCAAGAGCGCAGTTTACACACTCGCCATATACAGTGCACACAGCTCACAGCTGTAGCTGGGTTATGAACAACTGTGAATGTGAGCTAATGTAATTTACATTATAAATATGGCCTGCAAAAACATCAGCTAATGCAATCAAGAACTAGGAAGATGCAAGACTCGTTATGCATCAGAAATCAGAGGCTTAAAAATATCTGGCAAAAAAGTCGGTGTTAAAATTCCTTAATTTGATGATACTTGTTCTTCTACTGTACTATAGGTGAAGGTATGCATCCTAGACAGTGCCAACAGCAGAATGAAGGCAGCAAGTGAAGCAACAGGTCCACTGTGACTTGCAAAATAATGTGAAATTAAAAAAAAAAAAAGAAGTGGAGAAATTTAGCCGCATAGGCTCTCATATATCTGGTATTATGAGGATTCATCCTCTCCTGACTGTGAAAGTATCTACAAACGTGTCAAGAGCATTTATTTCTTCATTCATTACCCATAAAAAGTTACACTGCTCATATAGAAATATTCAACCACAACTTTTACCAACTTGCTAAACACTATAAAATACAAATAGATAAAACAGCCGATTTATTAAGGGACACTTGTATTTTATGACCAGACCACAAACCACAGGTTATACATATCATTCTCTTACTGCAAAGAGCATAGACTTCTGTGAATAACTGATTAGGCCTTCAGATTCTCAACCATTTCTTGGTTGTCACGTGGTGACATGTGGGTGTATAATATGTTAAATAAAACCTCAGTGGCCTTTAAGTTGCATCACCAGAAAACCAACATGCAAAGGTGACAATTTTTACCAGATAAGAGTCAATGGGCACTCAAGTATGCACAGACACAAATAAAACAAAAGGGTAAAAATAAAAAAACCCAAAAAACAGCCGGCTTCAAAGGAAAGTTTCAGAAAAACTTTCAGCAGAGAAAAACTTAGCTGAACGCAAGTTCATACAAGTGCAAGTGAAATTCACACGGCCACATCTAAAGATAAATAACTAGGTGCACGTGCACTAAAACACTGAAATTGTACCAATTTTGTTTATTTGCCAAATCTGCAGTTGTTTAAACTGTGTACAGCTTATTCATATGGCTTCATTTCATCCATCTATTGATTGGTTATAGGATGCTACCATTTAGGCTTTTGAAACTGGAGTTACAAAATGTCTCTGCATGTATCCTGCTGCAGTTGATGTGTCTTAATTACCTGAAACTAAATGAGTGAAAAGCACAAGAGTAAGAAAACAGCGTCTAAGAAATGAAAGAACTTTAGCAAAAGCAGAAATAGAATTGATAATGATGTGGCGACACAGCTCCGCAGAGCTTGAAAACAATGGAAGATGGATGGTTAGTCATTAGCACCCATTGTGAATCTTTCGAGTGAGTAATTTGTGGGAAGGCTTGTGCATTTTTAATAGTCTTAAACTGAAGAGCCCTAAGAACACAAACTCCATGAAATAATAACAGGCATTTCACCTTAGCACTATCTGAGCCTCTCAATTATTTACCACTAATGAATTGCCTTGGGCAACATTCTTCCTAAGTACAATATCAACCATCCCAGAGAGCCTGAATCAGCTCACTCAAATACTTAAATACATTTACTCAATTATGCTCACTGTCCCCGCAATTAAAGAGCCAAGAATGTCAAGCTGTTTTCTGCTTGCTGTCTCGTATGCTCTGATTCAGCCTTGATATTTCAGCAAAACTCTTCCCCCGGATAGCAATGATTAATTGATAAAAACATTTTCACAGAAAATGCAATAACCAGGTTCGTGACTCTTTCTCTGTTTTTGCATCTGTGGTGTGGGTGAATACTATAAAAAGCATGTTAGCTGTTAGCAGCAACATATCAGAAAAGCAGGCTAGCGGACACCATCTAAAGCACCAGTTGCAATGGCATACGTATATGTGAGTGTTAGCAAGTGTTTATAAAAGCACATGCTTTACATCTGTTCACGCGGGGCGACAAACTGTGTTCTGCTGTATTATTGAATTCAACATTTTTATCACCGCACGATCAGAAAAAAAAATCACACCCATGTTATTTCCACTATGTAACAGATCAGTTCAGGCCTGACTAGCTATCCAGCTATAACTACACCAGAGAAATTAATGCGCAAAGGATCCCGTTCCTAGACAGCTGGTAGTTGTAAATTCCTATCAGGGAATTAAAAAAATGTACAAAAACAAAACAAAAAAGAAAAAAAAGGAGGGAGTGAGAGAGTTTGAAAGAAAACATATACAATTTTCATTTCAACTGCTTTAGGGATTAAGGCTCAGGGCTCCAGGAAAAAAAAAACTGCATTAAAATAATCCACCATTTGCATGTTTTATCTCACAAAGGAGGCTCACATAGACACACATATGCAACAACCCCCACTCTCCCTCCTGCCTCCCTTTTTCTCCTCCCCCATTTTGTTTGAGCACACACACACATTCACGCGAGTGTGCACACACACACACACACACATCACACATGCACACACTGCCATCATTAAACACACTCTCACACACACACACACACACATCGAGATCAACCTGCTGCCATCTGCTCCACGCGCTCTGTACAATCCTTGCAGAATACATTATTCACTACAATACATCACATCACATTCCCTCAATGTCATAGCCTTGTGCTTGAGGAAGACTCTGTGTGTGTGTGTGTGTGTGTGTGTGTGTGTGTGTGTGTGTGTGTGTGTGTGTGTGTGTGTGTGTGTGTGTGTGTGTGTGTGCGTGCGTGTAAGAGAGAGAGAGAGAAGATTCGCTCTGTTATATGGTAGAGTGGTAGAGAAAATTAAAGACAGTTTTATTTGGCTTTTAGGTGAAACAAGACTGTCAGCAAAACTCGTGCCTGTTACTAGGCCAGATTAAAAATCCAGACAAGGATGTTAGTGTATGAAAGTGAAGGATAACAGCTACAGAGAAAGTGAGAGGAACTGAAACATACAGAAAGCAGGAGGGAGCGAGAGAGAGAGAAGGCAGGAGTTTTGCTTTTTGTTATACACTAAGGTCTGCTCTCGTGAAGGACATTCCTCTCAGAGTGTTATCAAGTGTCAAAAGCATGATTTAGCATTTCTCCAAATGTAAGCACATTTTTCACAGTTCATTAATGTGTTGACATTATGCTTTATATCCCTGTTTTTACTGAAGGGGAAGTTGGGGTCGTAATGCAGGATTTTATTCGATGTGGAGCACCTTTTGGTTTCTGAACTTAGTGGAGAGGAAGAGAGCGAACACTGGAATAAAGCGGCATTTATCTAATGGTCCACCAGTGGAAAATTACGGCACACACACACACACACGCGCGCGCGCACGCGCACAGTAGCTTGGATTTCAAGTCTCAAAGATGACAAAGTTGCATTTGACTTTTGAGCAAAGACCTGGAAGAATGAATTCATGTAGGTTTAGTCTGTTTTTGGTATTTGTTAACAAGAAAAATTTCAGTTCTATGACTTTTTAATGCAACGACTTTGCATTTGTATTATTTACTTTACTGCAATTGCTTCACTTGATTTAATTTAAAAGATAAATACAGAAACATCAATTGCTTTTTTTTTTGTTGCTTTTTTACATGTTTATCTTTTCTCCCTATCGCTTCTTATGCGCAAACTGTGAACATGTTAATGCATGTGTGTCGCTATGTGCGGTGGCAGAGCAGAGGGAGGGAACAGCTGGCAGGCCCACACTCGACCACGTATTGACCTGTTTTGCATTCACCTGTTATTCAACCTAATGCTTCCACTTGGCTCTGCTGCAGCTGAGCTACAATTAACCTCGCTGTATGCGCAAGGGAAGGAAGTCTTGAGTAATCTTTTTCAAAGCAGTTTGTCAAACTTACCCAAATGTCATTCTGCCCACTGTCTTAAAATTAATGTTTTTTACTTTAACTTTCCCACTCTGAAGAGAAGAGAGGCGAGACATCTAACCCTTCTGAGATCTACAGTAGCTATGAATGTGGCCTATATTCACACAGCGCTAAATTCTTTTTACTTGATGCACGTAATCTGATTGCAGATAATTAGCCTCTGAAAATGTTACTTGCCTTTCTAAACCTCTTGAATGACAGAAAACGCTGCTGCATCCAACCCTTCCCTTATCTGCTCTTCACTCCTCTACTCCGCCTCCTCTCGCTATTTTCCCACCCTCCATTTCCCCCTCCCTCCTCTTTTCCCAGATGCCCTCTCAGCTCTAGCTTGTGTTTGGGCTGCAACTGCGAGGGGTCACTGCCTGCCTTGTCTCACACGTGGAGCACTGAGAGTGTGTGTGTATGTGAAAGAAAGACAGCACACACTTGTCTATGGATAATTATATGAATGAGAGCGTAAAAACATAAAAAAAGAAAGAAAGAAAAAGAAGTGTGTGAATTTAGCCTGATGTGTGTGCAGTTGAGCCTGAGTGCCTTTCCCACTGTGTGTGTTTGAAAGTGTTTCAATGTGTGTGTATGGTGTGTGTGTGCGTGTGTGTGTGCGTGCGCCTTGCGAGCTCAGTGCCAGGTCTCTCTAATGAGTCTGTCAGGCGCTGTTAGCGACGGCGTGCTCCCCTGGCTCAGCGCACTCCTACAGACACACTGTGATTAGCCGGGCCAACGGCACGCCACCGGGCCAGATTAAACACTCACCACGCCGCCAGGGAACACACACACACACACACACACACACACACACACACACACACACACACACACACAAACACACACACACTCAGCACAGCACACATCAGAGCAAAGCATTACAGTTTCTCTCATAGACACCACACACAGACGTACTTAGATACACAATTTCATCATCGTTGTTCCTATTAGTCTGCAACATGTACTTGCCCTCTAGAGCCAGGTGTGGATGCCATGGGATTGAAAATTAATGTGAAATATAAATATAATACAAGCCACCTATGGTACAGGCAAGAACATGCTAGCATTTCATTAATCTCCGTGCCGCTATTGAATTCCTGTCTGCTGCTAATCTTGAACATCACTCAGAATTAAGGCCAACCCTTCTGGCTCCAGCAGCTTTCAACATCTTCATTAAAGCGACATAATTCACTAATTACAGGTAATTACCCTTTAATGAACAGTCCAGATGAATGAGCAGATATGCAGAGGAGGAGCAGGCAAGAGGACATATCCTTTTTCATTCCTCTAGGCCAAGAGCGGACTCTGAATGACCGGGTGCTACGACTTCCATCAGACCCAGTGGCCTAGTTAGAATAAGCTAGGCTGACACATGTACACACTACAGCCACTCATAGAAATGTAGACACACCTGCATTTGGCAACGTCTGCTGGTCAAAGGCTGCAGATGAACTGTGAGCAGATGACTCAATTTGAATACATTTTTTCCAGCTTTCATGTCTGTCACTCAGTCTGCCTGTATAGCTATTGAAATTTACCCCTACGAGTAGTTAAACTGTTGTTTATCTGAAGCCAATGTCAGGCTCCAATCTACTATTTAATAAAAAAGAAAGAAATTTTAAAGGACTCCTGTGCTCTCGCTAAGTTGATTTTATAAAATCATTGGTTCTTATCCCATGGCGTCAAATACTGCTGCTCTGTCAGATGCTGAACAGATACACACAAGGTGTCCTTGGAGTGGAAATATTAGACACTGGGAGATAAGGGTCCTCTTTTAAAGAGTGATAAAATCTGCACTAGGATGTTAGAGTCACAAGTTTGTCACCTAAAAGGCTCACTTTATTTTTACTCAATGATTTGCTTCATTTTCCCTTTTTGAATCTATTTCTAACTGCTGCTTGGTTAAGTTGAGGCACTAAAAACTACTCAGCTAGGTTTGGGCAGGTTAGATTTAGGAGGACAGGGTTTTAGCTGAATTATCCACTTTCGCAATTTCAACCCTCTGCATTGAAAAGTGACGATGCAAATGTTATGCCAAGGGCTCGTTTACAAGCGTGGCCTGATCTCAGTACCAGCATAGCCTGGGGGGTTCATTGCTCTGAAGCCAAAGGACACCTTGTGTGTGTCTGTAAGTTGCCGGCACCATATAATAGAGCAGAGTTCTGAATGGGCCGATTCAAGACAATAAAAGTGGCTGTTGGGTGACCTTATTAAAAACTCTTACACTTCATAGTCACTTTACCCTTAAAGGATCTTTAAATTCACTAAGCACCACTATTTTCTTCCAGTGTCAAGCTCTACAACGGTGTGCAACTATATTTGTGACAACTGAATCACTGCAGACTAACCCTGTCATCGACCTGAGTGCGAAAAGCAGTGTTGAACCCAGCATTAAATGTGGGTTTTCCCTGTGTCACTATTTAGCAGGACTATTACTGACACTGTTAAGAAGTGAGGTGTATGACATATTTGAGGCTGTAATGTGTTTAAGTGGGCAGCTTTTCGAACTGTGAAGGTGTAGGAGGTGCAGACTGTAAAGTCAGAACAGAGCACTGCTCAATGTTCCTTTGTTGTTTAACTAGAGGAAACAAAATCTTTTTTTTTCTTTCTGCCTCTCTCACTCTCTTTCTCTCTCTCAGAAAAGGAACAAGTGAAAAATGAGATTGATCTAACAACTTGCCAACAGTGAAGTTTCTTATCTCGGGCTTGCAGAAGAAAGTCCCTACAAGAAGAATGCGCACCAATTTTCCTCTCTTTCTGATTCTTCTCCTCCCCCTCTTTTACCGTCTCTCGTGCCAAGTGGCCTATTTTTACCCCTCCATGTGGCATCTCAGGGTTTTCCTTGTCACCGCCACGTTTCCTGTCATCATGTGTAGGTACAGTTGAACAGTGCAGTTATTGAAAAGGCCCTGACACTGACTGTTTCTCTGTCTTCTCAGATGTGGTCACAGATCTTTGTCTTCACATCCAATGCACTGTTGTCTTTTTTGTCTTTCACACCCTATAGTTTATTCATTTTTAAAAATCGTCTCTGTGCTATGCTAGACTGTTCAGATAAAGCAGGAATATTGGTCTTTATCCTCTATTTGTTTGCCATCCATCCATTTTTCTATCGTTTATCTGAGTTTGGGTCATGGGGGCAGCAGTCTAGGCAAAGATGTTCGAACCTACCTCGCCCTCCTCCATCATCTGGGGGGACACCAAGGCGTTCCCAGATCAGCTGAGATATAATCTCTCCAACGTGTCCTGGGTCTGCCCTGGGCCTACTTCCAGTAGGAAAGCCTTTAAAACCCCTCACCTAGGACTCATCCCACGGGCATCCTATTCAGAAAAATGAACTACCTCAGCTGGCTACTTTCAGTATGGAGGTGTAGTGTTTCTGCTATGAGACCCACCCAAATGACCAACCCTGTCTCTAAGGGAGTGCCCAGCCATCCTTTGGAGGAACCTCATTTTTAATGCTTGTATGTGAAATCTCTTTTTTTTTTTGGTCTGTGCCTAGAGTTCGTGAACATAGGTGATCTTATGGATGTAGACTGACTAGTAAATCAATAACTTTGTCTTCACACTCAGCTCTCTATTTACCACAACAGACTACCAATCCATCTGTCCACTCCTCTCACTCAAGACACTTGAACTCCCCCACTTGCAGAAGCAACTCCTCCCTCCCTGACCCGGAGTGAGCACTCCCCTTTTCCAGCTAAGGATCATGATCTCAGACATGGAAGTACTGGAGAGAACCTAAATCCTTCGGTCATAGGATTAGGATTAAAATATTTATATCACATAATGTATAGCCCACTTTGTTTACAATATAATCCAATCATTTGTGCTCAGACTATGAGGACCTTCTATCCTCATAGTCAGAAGCATGGGCCTATTTATCATATTGCCATATGCAACAACACAACACTGTCTTTCCTCTAGCAGAAATGTGCAGCATGTCATATACTGTACTGCGTGGCACAAAGGAATAATTGTGTTCTGGTCCTAGGAGAGTTGGAAGAGGAGAAATAGCAGCACAGGATGTATGGCTCCCAGCCTTATAAGACAATCCAGTTATGAGTGAGATCAGCTCATGGAGATTACAGCCGTGTCCCAAAATACACAATATCTAGTGATTTGTAGAAATTTACAATGTACAAAGCGTCTCAACCGTTGGAAGTTGCAGTGTCAAGAGTCGACCGGTCAGTTATTTGGTTGATATGGTCTCATCCGAATAGCAGTGGTTGGTCAACGGTCAGTGTTACTCTCACAAGGAGAAAAGTGCTACATCAACAGCCTTTCAGGATTGACCCATTGTTTTTGGAAGCAAGTGACTATGAGAAACTGGGTGGGGTTTTTTTAAATCGGTTTTTAACTAATTGAAACCATGTCAATGAAGCTGTTTTGTGTCTGCATTACGTTAAAGTAGACCACCAAAAAAGTCAAACCTAAACTTTGTGACAGCTCAGATCACAGGAGCATCAGTTACAGTGAGACTAAGCTGGAAAATTTACCGTGTATCACGATGGGCATTCTGAAATGAAAGGCGCATTCATTTAATATAGGCTACTTGTGTTTTCTGTAGACCTTATCCATATGGGCACATGGTTTCAGTGTGCTGTTAGACAAGCTGGCTGCAGTGATGACTTTGATACAACAACAAATGTGCCTTGGGATAACATTTTGAAAGAATATAACTGATGCTGTGAATAACATTTAAGTTGCAATGAGTTTAGGTGAGCAGCTTTTTCGAACTGTGAAAGTGTAGGAGGTATTTGTTATTAAGCAATGTGATTTTCAGGATGTAAACTGCGCTGCCTGACCTTTATCACAACAGTCTTTTTTTGGCTTTCTTCTGTATTTTTTTTAAGTCAGCCCATATCATGTCACATTTTTTGAAGCATTTTGATACCACCCACCTCAATAACTTTCCTCTCTACGAGGCAATTAAATTTCAAACCATCCGAAATCAGATCCAGATGAACGTGAGCGACTAAAATTCCTCCGCGAAATATAAATATACGTTATATACCGGTCAGACTCAAGACAGTAAACAGTGAAATGCCAATAGACAGCCTGAAGTTAGCGGCCTTCTTTGTACTTCACGTCTCCTCTTGTGTGACACACACAGTGCCTCTTTTGTTCTGCCACTCACTGCTCGTGTTACAGTAGATCTCTAATGCACACAGATCGATAGCATACTTTCCATTTCAACACGCTGAGCTGATGTTCGGACACACAGTTGGAATTGATCCTGTTCTGTCAACACGAAGTTTTAGGTCTGTATGTCTTCTTATGGAAAGTCTTTAAACGAAAAAAAAAAAATAGCTACAATTCACAATTTCACATCTGCTTGCAGCTTAATGTTGACATCTACATTAGGCATTCAATAACGGCATTGCTGATGACATTTGGCAAGGTCAGAGGGGAAACAGAGCTGTGGAAACAACACTACCCATCAACATCAAAACTGAACATGTGGCCCCCTCATATGAACATTTTTTTTTTTAAACCTTCTTTCCCACTCACAGAAATTTTATTATTGGAAGAAAAACACACTGAATCAAATAAAACTTTTCCATAACAGCTGTGAAGCGATATGACTATAAATGCAATAATAAAACCCTCAGTAAAGGTGTGTACACAAATCAGCCACAACATTAAAACCATGTGCCTTTTTAGTGGTTTAGGTGATCTGCATCCAAACAGAAAAAAAAGAGTTGCTTTCAGAGGATCCCACTCACAAAGCAACTCTAACCCATATGGCCATGGTGGTTGGAGGCTGGACGCAAGTCTTTTCTCCGGTGCATTCGGTGAAGGCTTGATCCATCGGAAGAGAGATCTGAATACCGGGTCAACACCTTGGCTGGGATTAAACCAAGTCTAAAGTCAGGGTTAAACAGTACTGTTTAATCCTGACTTTAGGTGGGTGGTATGGATCAAAGTAGTATCCACATGAATGCCAGGGCACAGTGTTTCACAAAAAAACATTCACTTCATCTGTTGGTGATTTTGATGTTGTGGCTGATTAGTGTATATATTTAAAACAAAAACAAAAAGCAAGATTGACAACAAAAACCCTGGTTTCAGGTAACTTGTCTGAAAAAGAAAACAAAAACCAAGCCAGCAAAGAAAAAGTCAATTTCCTTCCCCTACAAGATGTCCAACCCATGCTAGCAGGGTTTTTTTGTTTGTTTGTTTTTTAACCACAAGTGAAAGGTGCAAAAACACCAAGCATATTTCAAGTAAGCTAAACTATTAACCTGTACCGGTAGTGTGCAAACTGCACACAGTCTGAAAATACTGTCTTCTGAAACCTTTACTGGCAAGAAGGTAGATGTCAGGCTTGCTGCTTACACTCCAACATGTACACACTGACAGCAGGACTGCAAGATTATCAATACTGAGATCACTATTATTTGTTATTCACTGATTTCTACTGACAAAACTGTTTTTATTGTGTCTAAACACCACATTGCTTTTTACATCTTCACATTTGTACAAATCCTTATTCAATGAAATTCAATGCATCTTGGAATTTAAAAAAAAAAAATTGCACCAAAACATAACAAGAAATCAACAGGTAACTGGCCTTCACCTTTACATTGTGCTAAATTAATAAATGAATCTTTGAAGACAAATAAGGTGTTTGTCAGGCCTAAGTGCACCTCTTCATTCATTGTACCTGCATGATGGACCTGAACAAAACTTCTAAAGCCACTTTAAGAAAATAACTGCATGAGGGGATAACATATCTTTTATCCATTCAGTTGACCATTTTCTCAAAGCCTTTGTTGCTCTCTGAGCATTTATTTTTGGCCACATGCGATTGGTTGGTGGTCATTTGGTATTTCTGAGATGGATCGATATGCTGACGCACTGTACAGGCTTTCATGAACATCTCAGCTCATGTTTGATGATTCACCTTGGCAACCACTGCATTGTTTTTCTTGGCTTTGCACACATTCATTATACAATTTGTGGTATAACTTCAGGTAGCAGAATGAGTTAGATGTGTTGCTTTGCAGTACAGACAAAAAACTAAGGACTCTGCATGTCATTTGCTCCTGGTTGACATCACTTGTGACAAATTTGAAGTATTTCCAAACAGCGGCTGATGATCCACATTGAGGAACGAGCTGTTCACCTTCTGCTGTGCCTAACATTTGGATTTTGCTGCATAAATCTGTCTTTTAAAGTAGTGTTACTCATCCAGACTAGTCAAGGAAACTTGCAGGGAACGATTGTGATTGGCTCACGCAGGCACGCTGTCAGGCGCCGATTTATCTTTTCTTTGTGTTCTATTATCGAAGCATAAATTTTCAATATTCCCGATTGTGTTCATTTAATTTTCTATCACACTCAAAATCCTTCTTGAGATAAAAAATTGATTAATTTGAATAACTGTACAATCAATACATACCATATGATTGTAGAGAAACAGAGGTGTTTGTCCTAAGGTTTTGGGATAAATGCACAAGTATGTTCAGGAGAAATCCAAGGATATATGTTTCCTGTCTTTACATGTTATGTTACAAATAATTATTTGGGGGAAACACCTTCCTGGAATGAAAACTTAAATGTCAAAGCATCCCACGTACATTGACAACTCGCTACAGGCTGTACAGCATGTCATTACACCTTAGACAATTAAAATCTGTCTTTTGAGATCTCAGGTGGCTAATCTACATGGCTGATTATTAAAAAAATAGCATCAGGAAACAAAAGACTGTGTGTCACTTCTTGGCTATAAATCATATAGTGGTCTTTTAAAATGATGCATTGTAGGAGGAAACACTTTAAATTTTTGAAGGTCTCTGCCCACACAACACAGTAGGTGCTTCTAAGACAAAGATAAAATGTTTTCGTTGATAACAATAAAGCAGCTTTTCTTGGTTCGATGAACCAAACCAGCAGTTTCTGAAAGGCAGAGATGGAGACAGAAACAGAGAAACGGAGAGCACTAATCTCATTACCTTCTCTTCCTGGCATGAGAGAATATTCAACCCAAAAAAAAAAAAGAAGGAAAAAACGAAAATCAATCACACATCCCACCATTTCATTTTCCATGTAATTAAATCATTTAAATGTTATAAACAACATGTAAACTCCATCAATGACTTTGAGCCATTTGCATTTTTAATCAGGCCAGATTAATTCTAATAAGCGTGCTGGGCTAAGGCGATGACAGAGCGGGCCTATTGTGTGTCTGTCACACTCATTTAATTCTGTCATTATGTCCCATATCCTATTATGATAATTGGCTTTTTATTCTCAATCAACAACCAGCCAAGGCTATTAAGTAATAATCTCTGACTAGAGCAAATTTAACCTTAACCATGTCAGAAGTTTGCTACCTTAAAAACAAGTGTCTGATAAAAGCGAAACACAAAAACAGCGCAACGCCTTAGGTTATTCAGCCTGGCTAGTTGCTGTAAAAGAAAAATGACTGTCAAGAAGCTAGATGTTGACACTTGGCATATGGTGTAAAGCAAACACATTAGACAGAGGAAATAGGTATTACCATCGTCCCCCTAGAAAGTAACAAAGCAGAGCAGACGAATGTGTCTGATGTGTTCAGCCATTTCCTTTGCTGTCTCTCTGGAGAGTCACTTGAAAACAAAATCTCTTTAAAAAAAAAAAAACCCTCAGTTTAATTGAACAACACCACTGCAAACAAACAGAGGGCGACTTTAGCCACGGAGAGAACCAGAAACCATGAAACGAGCTCTAGAAAAATAGGCAACGGCAAAATATATGTGTTAATGATTCACCGCTGACAGACTGATAGCAGCTTTAAGGCAGAACAATGAGATTTCTTTTACTCTTGAACTTCATTCATTAGTTCTGACTGGTTCCTTAGTCCCCTTAAAAAGAGAACCAAATAAAAATTAAGTGTAATTTCTGGCACTTGTTGCTGGTATAAGAAAAACTCACAAAATTTCTCAACCGTCTTTGAACTGTGAATTCATTTTGCCCTCATGACCAAATGCCGGATACGGTACTATAGCTGTTCAGTAACATGTCTAGCACCATGCTCTCCTGAAAGTACATGTTCTTCACATTAGCATTGCCTTGCAGAGCAAAGAACACGAAAGACCACAAATAATGTGGGGCATTCATGCAAATATGTAGGACAGAAAGTGCCAGTCACTTGTAGTCACTACTCAGGACTTGTAGCAACCCACTTGTGGTCAGGTACATTTTCAGCCTAGTCACAATACTTCCTTGGTTAAGTTATGCTGCATTTCTTTGAAACAGTCAAACAGGAAATGTGCTTTTCAGCTGTCATTGACAGTTATTTGGTCGCCACGATATAATTGTAGAGTAATTAACTGCAATCTACCATTCTGGGAAATGGTGAACATGTAAACCATGGATATGATTTCCAGTCATCAAGGTTAACTCTTGCTTAAGATGGAAATTCATCTAAACCGGCTGAAATGACAAAAGTATATGCATAATGTTTTTTTTAAAGCTTGAAATTTCGTACATGCATATGCATTTGTCATATTTTAGAACTCAGGTGTAATATTTACATATACATACACAAATATTAATGCTACATCATAATTTCTCATTATTTTTTTATAATGTTATTACCCCTTTGCGGTACTGTTTTTAGGTATGCTACCTCTCAGTTATTTCCTGTGTTCTTGTAATGTGATGTGTACCTGAGGTTGACTAACAAGCTTGGCTGACCTTAAAAAAAAAGTACACTTATCATACTTACCCATACAGTATTGAACATTTATATTTATCTGTGATATTGTCATTGGTTTTGTCAGGGGGCCAGTGTAACAATGGAAAAAGCTGTGGTCCAATCAGCAACTAAAAAATGCACAGCAAACAATGCCAGGAAAGTGGTGGTGGTGGGGGGGGGGGGCTGGAA
>VVHJ01001384.1:40274-52110 GCA_015107715.1 Tylochromis polylepis
GATGCAATTGACAGTTGGACCTTTAATGTTCACAGTTTCTTACTGGCTTCTCTTTTCTTAACAAAATGCTTGTGCAGTCATCTCACTCATGTTCTTAACTCTAAAATTAGCCCTGGAGTACAGCAAGCTGTCGGTGCTGATTTCGTTAGACAGGTACAGCGAGAATGTATTAATTTTTTTTCATACAGGAGAAAAGTGCTTTTTGAGGTTTCAGTATGCCCCACTTTGCCTATATCCCTGTGCATTAGTGTCTTTTTGAGAAGCCACTTGACACCAGAAGAGATTTTTGAGAGATTTACTCTAGTCCTGAAAGACAGATGCAAAAAAAAAAGTATGGCTCTTTTCAGCAGTCCAATAACATGTGCTCTGCTTTATTAAACAATGAAAGTCACAGTTTCCCAACTCTCACTCGTTACTACCGTGAGCTATAACGAGCTTAAACTCTCTCTGCACAGCCGTTTTACACTCCCACAAGCAAATTCACTTTTACCACCCTAATGACTTAATAGACCATTCCATTTCACAGCCAGACCTCATGAAAGTGCCGTATGGACTCATCATTTACATTTTACTCACTATTTATCTGTAAAGAAGACTTCATAAGTTCCCTTTTGAGTAAACATAAGGTGAGTGTTACTATGGGGACGCGGCGTGTTCCTCTGTGCTCCGTGGGACTGAGGTCTGTTCCATTGTGGCAAGAGACAACAGCTGTCTTTACCTTTGGCAGGCAAACAGACTCATTAAGGGCAGCCATGTTTGTTTTTGTGCCCGATACCTAGCCCTAAGCAAACACTGCCATATCTCCACTCCACAGCCCTTGCAGTCTCAACATTTCCTTCCCTATTGTGAAGGGAGGCCCTGGCATGTTGAGCTTGCCTTACATTTTTATTCCCCGCCCCCCCGACAAGCTTTAGCCAAGCTGCCAATTGCTCTCAAAGAATGCGTGCTTAATTGAGAAATTTAAGTTCAAGCTGATGAAATGCAGAAATGTAACTAGCACACAGCAGAGATGCTGTGAATGTTGTGTATGCATTATATACATAATGTATGTCATTATACTGCCTGATATCATATCTTCTGGTATGTCACAAGAAAGCTTTCTTTGTTTGTTGTGCCGTAGACGTGATAAAGGCGTCATTATTTGGTCTCCTCACAGCTAACAGTAAAATCTGCAGTGAAAGGTTTCATTCGCATATTTTCTCCCCTCTCAGCAATGTCTGCGGCTTGAGTGACAAGGCAGGTTGAATTCATAACGCTTTGACAAAAATTCCATTTAAGAGGGAAAATGGCATTGAATGTCATTCCATTACTGCAGATGGCAAACATGGGAACACTTTAACCCAGAAGGCATTCACATTAACTTATACAAAACAGCAGAGAGACTTTTTTTTTGGCACTCTCTCCTAATATATGTACAGTACTGGCGTATTTCCAGCCAGAGCATTTCAAGAGTAGTCCTCCAAAATGTACTCACTTATTTGATTTCATCCCTTTTCACCATTTGTCAAGCCCAAAGTCACAATGCATTGTGAAATGACTTCTTAATGTGGAGTAATGAGGCTGTCATGGCAAAGCAGTCTCTGCTTGTTTGAGTTTGACTCATGTCGTAGATTCAATTAAATCAGCTGAAGTCAAGCTGGCCCCAGGCCAGATCGGTAATGCTTGACCTCATTCAAACAATGCTCAGACATATTGAAACAATAAGAGGAAGGGCCTTTAGTCGGTTGCAAAAGCAAACCCTACTAAAAGCGATAAGGTAGAAAAATTACTGTGAAGTCACCAAAGTGTTCGAAAATGAAATAATCATGTAGGCATGCATCCTGGGGCGAGATCTGACGTATATTTTTGGATGTTGTTGGTGACAGACTTTTCACTTGTGTAAAACCTTACAGGACACGATGGCTGTTTTGTATTTGGAGGCATGTGCTGTCATCAGAATCACGGATATAATGGATAAACGTCCATATGAAGAATATTTAAAATAGAACAAACATACAAATCTGGTAAACGCAGTCTTATTTTGTAAATAAAGGATAGAATATCTTTATCATCAGCATACTACACCAAGTGCTCTGGTACTTCCTTCACCTGTAGTAACTGAAAAGAAGATTGCTTTAGAGATAAACCCACCTAACAGGTTTTAAACACAGCTGGCCCATTTCTTCTTTTGGAGGTTTACTTGTCCTCAGAAGGCTAAACTGATTTATTTGGATGTTGAAATGCCTGGAATCTAAATCATGACACAAACACTCCCAAGGCTATGTAAACAACCTTTCCAGTTCCAATGTACACCCATGCTTTCTGAGCAATAACTTGAATGCCAAGGCAAGGAAGCATTTCTCACTTTTGGAGGGGTCTCCACTGTTACAGCTACTAAGAAGGGCGCTCCTCAACTTGTGCAGCTATCTTAGCCTCTGCTGTGAAAGTACACTCAATAATGTCACATTTAGCGTTCCTCACCTGCAAACGTACAGCACAAAACTGACAGTGATATCCTCAGGGCTATGTAGAATAAACGACAAAATGAGACAACAAAATCAAAAGGAAACATCTTGCATTTCTCACTCTTGTTCCTCTATTTACTAGAGCAATAACAGTTACAGTAAATAGAGCGTACAGTCACTCATACACACACGCACACACACATTAACTGTGTCTCGTTAAGCGTCATTCCCTCTGGCCTTTATTCCATTAGAAATTAAAACTCGGGACAATTAGTGGCAGATTGGTCTCAGCTCAGTACGCCATAGTCGCACTCTCAAGGCTTGACGATGACTTAATTACCGGTATGTCTGAAAACTGTGAGATGGCAGCACACAGTGAATACCTGAAACAACTGTCAGCCACAGCAAGGTTCAATACAAGAAGAATTAACTTCTGCTGTACACCTGAGAGATAAAAGAAAGTAAAGTCATCCCAGAGATGATTGTGAGGTATACGGAATAAAGACATTGTGCTTTTTATTTTTGGTATAATTTGAGACTTACTTTAGTTTCACATGATGTGAGTTAAGCACTGAAAAATTACTAACTACATAGAAAATGCACAACCCTGATAGTTTTTGATTATTTCTCGGGATGCCTCATAAGGGAGGGAAAAGGTCAAATGTCGGTGAGTTTATATTTCTCTAGGCACTCATTTCCTTATATAGGACATTTGGTATTTCACTCTTGAGTATTAGTTTGTCCTTTCCTCTGGATGGAAAGCTTTACTCACTGACAGGAATTACCATTTGTGCACATATTCCTTATACTCTGAATATCAACTGGTCACTCTTTAAGGTACCAGTACAGGTGTGTTTCCACGCAGACACTTCAGTAGTGCAGTCAAACCTGAATGAAGTATAAGTGTCTCCATTCTGTAAGATTCTGTGGATGTGAATATAGAAAGTGATGTATTTTTCTAAAACCGTGAAGGAACATCAACAATAAACTGGGTTTTTTTTTTTATGTGCTTCATCACTCTGCTTATGACAAGGACACAAAGCACATTTTTCTGTAATTGAACCAACCCTAGTTTATGTAACGACTGACCGTTCTGCCCTTCAAGCTAGAGTGAGACTGAAAGAGCGATTTGATCGCTACATGTACTTGCTCTTGTCATGTGACACCATGTCCCATTATATTGTGATGTTGTCTCAGGAGGAGAGGAAATGAAATGCCTTGAAGCTATGTGGGAAACGTGTGTGTGTGTGTCCACGAGCATGCATGTGGGCACGTGTGTGTAAATGGTGGGGCTTCAGAAGAAAAGTGAACAAGTATGAGTCTATTTGACCCTGTGCATGTATCTGTGTGTGGTCCTGGTATCAACTTGGCCTTACGTGTCTTAATTGTGGAACTTATCTATTTCTAATCATTGCACATATTGGCAGTCTTTGTGAACAGTTTCATCCAAAATGTATCAAATGAAGTTCTGATTCTGTGAAACTGGCATCATGAACCTACACTTTAGGCATCAAACACCACATTAGCCTTTAAATAAATAATGCTGACAAACAGTAGTATAATCTGATGCTTTGAGGCTCATGGGAGGATACTAAGAATATTAAAGAATTATCACTAGCACAGGGTATATTGATGTTAAAACTACAGCAAAAGTGAGAACCAATACAATCTTTAACTTAGCCCATAGCACAGGTTAGAAAATTACTCCGATTTAAAATGGATGTTTTTGTCAGGGAATATCTAAATGATCCCGCCACTGAGTCTAAAGTCAAGGTCAAAGTTTCAGACCCAAACGTGATTTGGTTTGACCCCTGGCTTCAAAAGTCTAGATTCAATGTATCTCATGCTTATTTAATTTCACAGTTAAACAGCATTTCTTCTTCATTCAACTCTTTTCACTCACTATGTGTTTATACATGACTTTGCATTTAATCATTAGTTATTGTAAATCTCTGGCTCTCTTCCAGACTTTGTCTTTTGTCCTGTCTCCTTCCTGTCGGCTGCCCGAGATTTCTTCCTGTTAGAAGGGAGGTTTTCATTCCCAGTGTCGCCAAGTGCTTGCTCAAAGGGGGTTCATGTAATTGTTACCGTTTTATCATGCTCTGGCACAATATAAATTGAATTGAATGAGGTGTCCCTTAACATGTCTTGACACACTGGCCGTGGACTGCAGGGAAATTATGGTCCTGTTTTAAACTGTTGGTTTCTCAGTTTCTCAGATTTGTATTTTACATGTTCTTTCGCTTTGTTTTCACTAGATTTTTTTTCTTTTGCTTTCACTCCCGGGTAAGGTTTGGGCACTAAAAGTACTTGTTTGGGCTTTGCAAAGAGACTGTGGTTTCAGTTAAAATATGCAACATTAACCCTGGTGTTTGAACATTTAAGCTTAAACCTAAACAGTGCCTTCAGTACCTTGAATGTGATGCCAAGGGTCCTGAAAAGTTGGAAATAACCCGGTGCATCAGAGCACTAACACAAAGAATACCTTGTGTATATCTGTGAGATGCAGAAAGCTGTGACAAAACAGCAGTATTTGACACATGTCAAATGTGCGTGTGTGAACGGACTGCCCTGACCTGGATAAATGATTATTAGTGAGACCTCCTATTGTGGCTGTGCATATTAATAATTCGAGTGCAACACCTGTGGGTAACCACACATTACTAAAGTACTGTAATTTATTTGGGGGTGATTATACTGTCATTTCTACTCACAGCGAAAAGACTTGACAAGTTTTTAGCACACTTTCTTTAGTCATTCATTGAGCGCATACTGTAGGATGAGGTTTTGTGAAGTGTCTGAGATACAGAGGCGATAAATGCATTTAGTTTCTATACAGTGGGTTTTATTTTTTACTTTCATGTATTGTTAAATGTAATGGGGATTTTGAGCTCAAACCACAAGGCGTGAAAAAAAAATTGCAGGGGAAACACTGCATGAATTCATCTCAGAGTTTATAGTTTAAAGCTGCTTTTCTTCCTGTCTTTACCCCTGTACGGTTTCTTGAGCCTATGGTGGGGGCAGATGCTTTTGATCTATACCAATAACAGAATCCACGACCTTCTACCTGAAATATGTACAGCGTTTAACGATGGCTCTGTCAAGCTCTGTGTAAGACCAGCAATTATTTAACTGTGCGCATATCAAAACACTGTTTCAGTTCTACAAATGACAATAAATACATCTAGATAGTGGGGGGAAAAAAACACTTCTGAGTTTTTAACAATGAGAAAACTGGGCACAACAAGTGAAAAGAAATTTGTGGGATATTTTTTTCCAACACACCACCGTGTCCATCGAGAATTTCCTTGGTGTGCGTCTCTGTGTTCAAGGGATGTTGCATGAATGGGCATTCAGCATTTAGGATTCAAAAGAAAACAGCAGCTCCTGCCTGCATGAAAACCAGGGCTACGGTGCTCTGTATCAAGTGCCATTGTTTTGGTAATAGTAAACCTGGGGCACTTGCCATGAGGCATTAGTCATTCATCTAACAAGTTCCACAAAGCAAACCACAAAGTGCTCTACTGTTGACTTCCTCCTATTGAATTCTAAGCACATAAGCACATTTTCAAGTCTCTTACAGCAAGGTAACTTTCAGATGACTAGCTACCTGAAATATGGCTGCTATGTTTGCTTATTTGTGCATTTCCTTGACAAGACGGCAGCTCTTAGGGAAGCATGTAGGATTTTAGGAGCGTGAGGGAGAGAATGAAGGGAGAGAAGCAGCGAGGTGCCGGGTGAAAGGCGGATAGGAGGGGATTAGGGCGGAGTGCAATTATTCAGCAGGCCAGGCATACGACATGATCTCTAATTACCCACAAAGCAATGTGTAACCCAAGCCACAGATTAGGCTGCATTATCAGGCTTAATAAAACATGACCATCTCTCAGTTTCACTTGCTTTTCCTGCCCCGCTGCCACAAACACTTGTTTCTCGTTGTGACACTCTCTTCACAAAGTTCGCAACCACACTGCACTTGTTGCTTTTTAAGTGCAGCAACAAATATATTAAAGCGCAAAAGCCCATCCAAGGCACGTGATATCTCAGGGTTTAAAAAAAGAAATAAATTAGAACTAAAAGGTCCTTTACCCAAATAAAATACAAATACTTATTTATTGTGTTAGATGCAAGACACTAAAATCACAAAATTACAAAACAAAATAATGAGGAAAGGCATTTCATTAAGAAAAAAAGCATATGGCAAAGAGTTTTTTACTAACGTTTAGGTCGACTCACAATTTAAGTCATCAATAAAAATCCAACTTAATGGCCCTGCTTCCCCATCATTAGGACTCTGTTCTTGTGTAAAACTATTACACCATCTCTTGTAGGCCTTTTCACTTGGTTTTGAATAAGTGAACTAGCCTTTTCTTTTTAACTTTAAAGGAAGTAGCTTTGTGAGTTAAAAAAAAATTATATACTCTTAGGCATCAAACTACCCAAGAATATATAAAGTGGTTAAAATTAGCACCCCCCTCAGCCAACAACACTTAAATCCCTATCCCATCTGCCTTAGAGGGAGAGGCGGGGTTCACCCTGGATGGGTCACCAGTCTATCGCAGAGCTAACACACTCACATTTACACCTAAGGTCAATTTAGACATGCATGTCTTTGGACTGCGGGAGGAAGCCGAAACACCTGGAGAGAGCCCGTGCACGTACAGAGAGCATATGCAAACTCAAAACAGAAAGACCGCAGCAGGCCAGTGTATTCAAACCCTTCATGCTGTGAGGCCACAGTGCTTACCACTGCACCACTGTGCTGACCCTGCTTGTATTTCATTAGTAATGATCTGATAATAAGGTAAGATAACATTGACTGGCTAGCATTCAGTGCAAAATGAGCTTAAGTTTATGTAGTTTAAGTAGAAGGTACATTACCCCTGCTACTTTGTGACAAAATGTTGAATTCTTTATTTATATGTAAAAAACCTTGACTACATCTTCCACCAGCAATGTACATAAAAGCATACAGGCATATGCATACACATATTCTTGCTTGGTTCACGTGGGCTGTGCCAGTAAGTGCTGCTTTAGGCTATGGTTTTTCACTACTGTCTACTGTGTTATTAACAATTCTATAAAAAGATCCGCTCAAGTTTCCCTTTCCTGTGTGTTAACAAGTTTGCTGAGCTGCTATGAGGTTGCTGAAGCCTAGTGAACATGAAAACAGTCCTCAACAGCAGTAACACCACTGACCATATGTCATAATTTCCAAAATCCTACTTTTCTATCCTCTGTTTGTTTTTCTTAGCGACATCACTCATCAGCATGGCTCACGGCCAGCATGAGACTAAATAGGTCGGCAACACAAAGACAGGGCCTCTTTCTTTAGCCTTCCCTCCCTTTTCACAATCCACAAGCTTCCTCTGATCTGCCTACCCTCTTATTTCTTAAACATCTATCTCTAGCATTTTCTTTTTCCATCACTCTACTGTAACTTTTCTCTTTTTCTCTGTTTTAGGAAAATCCCATTACCTAAATGAAAAGCACTGAAAAAAAACCCCACTAAAAAACTGTTACCTCTGTACTTTCTGTTGCGCTTCGTTTTCTGTCCATTGTAAACGATCATGGACCTCATCATTAGCTCTCGAAGAGGAAGAATGAGCCACAGTTTGATTACCTCGGTGGCTCTGTGGGCTCCCGCAGTCTGCTTACTGAATTGGACGCAGACGATTACAGCCTTGCACAGACAATTATATCTGCCTGCTAAATATGTCACACATAATAAACACATGCTTCTGACAGACAAGGGACAAGAAGAAGTAGTCACAGTCGGGGGAAAAGAGGAAAGAAAGTAAAGACATGATCACATGGGTTTATCAACCCTGTCTTCCTCAAGTGGAAACCTCTAACAGTCCAAATTACTGCACGCCAGTGAATTCAGGAAAGACAACAGTCACTCAAATTATTAAGCCAAAGATCTGCTAGTGAATGGCAACCCTGGAAGAACAAACATTCTTACAGATGATTTTTCCTCCCATGAGTGAGATAAATCCACACAGATGAGTCCCACATAGAAGTCAAAATACCTCAAAATTCAAGCTTTACTTTAGAGAGTTTCCGATCATTTCAGTCTGAATGTACAATCTCCCTTCGGACCACAATAAAATCATGGTACTCACACCAGGCTGGTAATATTTGTAAAGGATACTGAGTCAAAACAAGGGAGGGAAAAAGCCTTAAACCCCTGGCAAGGCACTTATATCATGGCCTATGCTGTTTGCACAGGACATACCTCAGGAAGCTGAGACAACTGAGAGTGTTTGTCCAGCTTTCAGCCTCCTCTATGCATACATACACAGAGTACATACATGCAGCACATACAGCACAGTACATACATAAATCACATAATGTACATTTTGTTT
Organism: Tylochromis polylepis; assembly: GCA_015107715.1. NCBI lineage: Eukaryota > Metazoa > Chordata > Actinopteri > Cichliformes > Cichlidae > Tylochromis > Tylochromis polylepis. The sequence goes on from VVHJ01001384.1 coordinate 49,087, forward strand.
ATATGACCGTACAAATTAACAGTAAATGGATCCAAGACTGTAGATCTGTACATTACATACACACAGTACATATGTAGAGTATTTACATATGCACTTACATGCAATGATTAAATAAATACACACAAGCTTTAAATTGTGGTTAATCAAGCTATTATTTCATTATTTCAGCCAATTACGTATTGGCGAGACCACCAGGAGCAACAAAGATTTAAATGTCTTGCCCAAAAACACATCGATATAAAGATAGGAGGAGCGGGAAATTGAACTGCCAACCCTGTGATTAGTGAGAGACCCACGCTACATCCTGAGCCAAAGTCAAAAAGCCAAATTTACACAATGTCACATTTACAGTGATGTAAAAGCAGGAACACAAGTACATTTTCACACAGCCAGAGAACAGAGGGATTTTTTTCTGGATGCACGACTTAACTGATTAAATACGTAACTCTAATTATTTCAAGGCACAATTTTGCACTCCTTTCCATTTTTTCCGTTGTACCTTTTCCAGCTGAAACAGCTACGAATTTACTAAATATAAACCCACAATGAACTCTGTCACAATAAAGACAGACAGACAAATGGAGCACTCCCCCACCCTACATATCTTCTAAATGTGTTTTAAACCATTAACAAACATAATCAACATTTAACTAAACACCCAGGGGCCTACTCTGCAGCAGGTGCTGGCTCTGTTTCTTTTTCTTTCTCCTTCTTCTACCATAAGAATAAGAATAAGAATGCCATCGCATTGCCCCATGGGAAGGCCCGGGCAGACAAATGTAAGCACACTGCAGCGGGGCGGCTGGTCTTAATTATTGTAACAGACGCTGAGGGGGATGCACTGGTGCCCACCAACGAGAAAGTAGCTTAGTGCTGCCATTGCCAATAATTAGCACAGGGAACCCCCCCACCCCCACCCTCACCACTCGCACAATCATACTGCGACTCTCATAACTTAGATCAAACACAACGACTATATTTTAAGGGCCAAACCAAGAAACACGAGGCATTTTAAAGCCATGTATCATCATGTGTCTCATTTCCTTAATCTGTCAAAATCCATCCAAAACACAGCTGGCAAAAAAGAATAGAACAACTGATGCAGGCATCTTGAGCTTATTTGTGAAGAAGACTTGTCCAGCAAAGTCACTTATGAAACAAAAAGATCATATGGCAAGAAATATCTGTGCCATACACTGGGCCCTGTGACTCAGCCACTGTCAGAGCCAATTCCAGTTTTATTGAAATGATTTCAGATGGTTGGAATCCCTATTAAAACCTCTGTGTGTCGGGGCAGGGAGAATATGATTTAGTAGCTGTTTTTGCTCTGCCCCTGTTCGCTGTGTGTCACCGGCCCTTACTGTGGTATGCATGGCCTTCCTCTGCACAGGGCTATGAAAGCAATTGTGATTGTGATTCCGTAGTCAGCAAAACGCTTGAATGGCCCCGAGTTAGCATGCACAGGCATATGCACACACACACACACACACACACTCACAGTGTCCCCACACTGGGCCACTGATTACTTCAACCCATTTGACTCATGCTCATCCTTTGATTCTCCCTTTCTGCCTCTCTGTCACATACCACAGAGTTTATTATAACAGTGAAAACACTGCTCAACATGAGCAGGCACTACAGCTAGCATTACAGGCACTGGCTAATTTGTCAGCCATCTTTAAGTACTTAAGTTATTAAAAATAGCCCCCAGTATATTCAGCAAAATGAACAGTAAATTTATGAACAGTGTTTATTCAAGAGCTTGTTTCAATTGAGGATGATCAGTTGATGGAAGCTGGCTGACTATGTTAATGCAAAGTAATCAAACCTTTGCACAGCACAGACAAGGTAGTCCTATAATAAAAAATAAAACTGAGATAAGGCATTCAAATGGAGCACATCATTCCCCAGCTTATCTGAGGCAGAGGAGACCACCAACTAACAAAGCCTGCTCTTCAGTTCTGCTGTATCTAACCAGATATCAGTTGTTGGGAGGATATATGAGCTGGGTGGGGCCTGAGTGTATAAACACAGGCCTCGCTATCTCTGCACTCTATTGCTATATTGTAGGCAGCACCTCACTCCAGCTACAGCAGCAGCAGAAGCAGCAGCAGTCAGCAATGTTTGATTAAGGTATTCAAATAAAGGAGCAGACACTGTGTTCCCATTTCACAGAGCAAACCAAAAGTGCTGGACAAATGAATAGCCGCAGTACAATTACAGTTGGACATGTTGTATACGACAAGATGTATCTGTTTACTTTCGGTGCTTACTACACTGCAAATTTGTGCAGCATTTGCAAAGCATATATGAGTAATGTCTGTGCCATGCAGTGTGTCAGGAAGCTGACACCATTAAAAACACAGTACAGTTTCAGATCACCATCAGAGCACAAAGCTTTTGTAATGGTATTATTTTGTGTGATTTCTCCCTGGCTGTGGGAGTTCACCCCAGTAATAACACAGACTCTCACGGTGAAATAAAGGGAGTATTGAAAGTACTGAGCTAGATATCTTCAAGGTTATTTATAGACCTTTGTGAATCACCTCAATCTGCACTTAAAGTACCTTCTCTGCACATTTTTTTTTTTTTTTTTTTTTTGCGTTTATACCCTCCTTTTTTTTCCAGTGAAAGATGGATCAGTAAACACGGGCTTACTAGAAACTGATTTGGTTAGCAGATGATTCATGGTATTTAATGGATAACTAAAGACAAACCACCGCTCCAAAACCTTGGAAAACTTTCACATTTCCTACCCGCAAAATGATTTAGTTGGTTATGGACAACACTACCAAACTAACAGAAGTGATTTATGCACTGTCATATTGAAAGATGTTACAGAAAAAACTAAGAAGCACCAGACCTAGAACATGCACAGAAACAGTTATGAATGAAACCAACAACGGCTCCAAAAGAGCAACATCACAAAGGTCGAAAGCATGACAGGAGCACGTGTGCCCTGGAAGTCACAGAAAGTTGCTAATTACTCAAACTCAGCTTGTGTCCACACACAGTATCCAAATT
>VVHJ01001384.1:55592-76141 GCA_015107715.1 Tylochromis polylepis
ATATATATATATATATATATATATATATATATATATATATATATATATGTGTGTGTGTGTGTGTGTGTGTGTGTGTGTGTTTAAGTCGTGATCACTCGATTATACCCAATATAGAAACCCATCACCGTCCAAAGCAGCACGAACGTACATGTATGCCCATCCTCTGATTTGCTGTATTCATTTTTTATTGCAGCCAAAGTTTTATAGAGTTGTTGGTGTTAAATTTAGAAACAGGGATTAAACAGTTTATCTATGTTGTGTCTATATAATATTTTGGAAAAAAATATACCAAGAAACATTAAAAAGTAAACAACAATGCAATGCAAAGATGCTGGCTTGTAACATATAAGATATGATGTGCTGAGAGTGGAATAAGTACAAGGAGGTTTGATCTTGTATTGCCACACAGTTGCAAATGTGTATGGAGACTAGCTAGGCTTATGAGAGCCGTCTCTGACAGCTCACTGAATGTGATGGATAGCACACCCTTGCCCTGTGATGTGCATGCACATTTGATGTTGAAATGGCCTATCCATGGGACCATTGTCTTTCAATCATGTCAAGGCAAAGTACAGAACAGAGCACATTTTCTGCTGCCTGGCGTTATTACTATGCCACAGTTTACAGCACAATCCATACACCGTGCCTGCACAGAAATGTTCTTCAGTCCTTCTGATGCTGTTCACTTTAAAGATACCTAATTTGATCCGTTTTGGGATGCATCTGCATTAAAACAGTGATAATCTGGACTCTTTATCAGTCTTTATGGTGCTGCAGACAGGCTTTCATTAGGTGAACCTGCATGTGAATAAGGGCGCATGTAACACAGAGGAAGGGTGTAATTGTTTTCACACAAACCGTGACAGCAGCATCTGCCCACTGCTGCAGTTCTTATGTTCCCAACCTTCTGAAATTCAAAAAGCCGGTCATTATTTCAGCAGGTCTATTATGCTGCAGTGCAACCTCTTTATTTAACAGTGAGGGCCCTACACTGGTAGGCACGTCCTGCCACGGCCCGGCACACAAAGGGTTAACCACATGGCTCTGTGCCATGGCTTCATGGGAATGGAATGTGGAGTGCTGTGTGTGCAGGGCTCCTTTCCCAGCATCCCTCACTGCCCAGGCGCATGCTAATGATCAGTATTATTGAAGCACAATTGATGGGCTAGCAACCAAACAAGAGAAACTAATTACTACTAAGGCTTTATTGTCCTTTAATTACCGAAGCTCTATGGCAATTAGTGCTGCACAAAGACACAGCCCTACTTTAATCTCAAATAAAATGTGATGCAGATGAAAAAATTTGGAAGATGAAAGGTAGATAAGATAATTTGGCTTTCGGTTCGTTCTGCAGAAATGATGCCTGATTTGGGTAAAGCGTGGGACAACAAAAGAACTGCTGAGGACCGTGCTAATTTAAACTGAAAATCATCTCAAAACAGATTCAGTGTGTGATATTTCAGTGACCTTGGACAGCTAAATAGCCAAAAAATGTGGATGCTGAAAACCTGTTTCCAAGTTACTGTAGAAAATATTCAGGCAAGCCTCCAACACTTGAAGTCATTAAAATATGACTTACAAAGTTGCCATTATGAAAAAGAACAGTGTCTTTGCAAAGTCACTCTTTAGCTGTGTTACACCTTTCTGAGCTTCCTCTTTACTGAAGAACTAACAGTTCAGACCCAGCATGAACCTGTGTAATATTTATAGTGACTGTGACAGTGTATGTAGCTATGCCCAATATCAGTTTATTCTCAAGGAGACTGTTGACAAGATTTCAACTTGGGACAAGATAACTTCAAATGTGAAATTCTGCTCTCCTGCTCTCAGTTTGAGCAGTTGCTGAATACCCTCCCTCCCCTCTTCTACATTAAACTTTTCACAGTTTCGAAAGTATCATATCCATTTTAAACATCTAAGCGGGTTCATGCATTGTTAAAGGAGTTTCGAAATTAGTGTAAAACATACAGTGGCTCGAAGCTACATGTGTTAGTGATAGCCTCTACTAATTGAAACTAGCATTCATAAATAAAGTCACAGATTTGAACAATATGCAATTCATCTAGAGTTTGGCATTCTAGCTTCTTTGTCAACAATCATACATACACAACTGCTGATGAATTTCAATTACAAAACACTTAAACACACTGCAGAGTGTAACAAAACTTGGCAAAGAGGATGATAAATAGTTGTGATAGGCATTAACAAGAAAATAATATCTAAAGAAACAGGCAGTATAGTAGTTAGGAAGTACTGTAAGTAAGTCAGAGGTAAAGCTGGAAAAAAGGCACAGAAAAGTTATGGTAATGGTTATACAGTGGGGTTTTTTCACCTCTTCAGCCTCATTGTGTTAGCAAACCAAGTAATTTATCTGTTATTACTTATTACATTCTGATTCTTAACCAGCCCTTTAGTATAACTGAATACATCTCATTTTTTTTATCATTATTTGTTTATTTTTTACATTGAGACTTGCTACATAACTGCTACATAAAGCATCATACAAAAGAAGGAAATTGCACAATTTTTTTCTCTAACAGAAAGCTGTGTGGGGGTAAATGTAGGTGATGTAAAAGAAGTTTAAAAAAAAATTAATCTAAAACAAATTTACATGATGTAAACTCACACAATTCTTAGCAGGTATCCCTTCACCTCATTTTAAATAAAGCAGCACATTAGCACCTTGGCTGTGTGACTACATATATTTTTCAGGGGGAATTTAAATTATTATAATTCTTTTAAGTAATAAGATTAGCAGTAAATATTCATTTGCATGCAGTTGAATGAATTATACCACATGAGAGCATGATTTCTGATTTCTTAATTTGAGGTTGTTGTTTTTTGCTTTTGTTTTTGTTTTTTTTAAAGATCATTTACATGTCATGAAACTGAAATAACAAGGAATGACCTACATGCCACTTTGTGTAGGAAAGATTGTTCTGATTTTGGTCTCATATCAACTTGTGTATATATGACAAACCCAGAGTAGTGCATGTTTTATTTTTACTAATTAACATGTTCTGTTCATGAAAACTACATACCTAATGGCAGATTTGTTAAGACACATATCTATGTTATTGATATGAACAAGCTTAAAACAGCTTCCTCCACATTAACCAGGAAGGATTAGTCTGCCATTTATGAGCATTAAATAAAACTTACAGTATATGCAGCTTCTTCCAAACAACACATTACCTACTACCATACCTGCCTTCCCATTACTCCATAATAAATAACAGCAAATTCATGAATGCCTTCAGGGCATGTCCAGTTAAATTCATCGCAGGGCTAAGGGATACATTCGAAAGGTTGTTAGTTTACTGAGAATCATTTCATAAATTGTTAATGGACCTATGTCATTACGCCTCTTTTAAAAGGAAGGAGTAGAAATATAAACAATTACTTTCCCTGGTGCCATAAGTCAAACTATTATTTGCATCTCTCGGTCACCTGAGGAAAACTAAGGGGAAGCAGTTTGTCCAAGAGTGCTGACCTTTGACCCCTTTGCCAGGTTCCACTGACCTGGATTATTATAGTAGGGCATGGGAACCAGCAGTGTGTCCCGAGTGTGTCAACAACCTGATCTAAGTGTACAAACATTAGATAAAATAATATGTTAATAATTAATTTACAAAAGAATGATGGGTAACTTTCCATCTGTCGTGAATATAACTTTAACCATGCATTATGAAACAGAAAAGATTAGAGGCGGTAGTATATTGTCCTTAGTGTAGCTCTGCAGACAAGGAGGTCATGACCTAGTTTCCCCAGAGGTCAGCTCCCACAGTCTGTTGCTGGACTTTAAGCCTTTAAAATCTGAACCACTAAAAGATTAAGTCCATGTGTGGTTTTTCCTGACTTACTTCATACAAGGAAAATGCTCACTCAGTAACAGACACAGCCGCATGCCTGTAAATCTGAACTAGCAGCGAGGAAAATGCTGAGATATTACTTGACTGACATCATGTCCTCATTGTGTCATCCACCTTGCAAATCAGCCTGAAGCATAATTAAGGAAAATCACCACAGGGCTTACATGCATTGACTCTTGATTTGGTAAAAGAGACATGTATACCTTTTTCTCCTCTGCATGAATGGCTGTAGGAAGACAGAAAAGCGCAGTGAGAAAGAGAGCAGACTTGTCAGTCTGACCACGTTTCATTTAGCACTTAATTGCAAGGAAATTTAAGAGTCTTCTAATTGCCTGTAGCATTTCAGCTCCCATTTAGGGTAAAAACATACTGTAAATCTGCAGGAGCTTACTTTACTGTTTTTTCACATCATTAAAAAGAGCCAACAATGTTTGAATAAAAACACAGAGTGTGTTATTTTGATTGCCTGTGTTTAGTATGCGTGATCACAACAAAACAGCAACTTTTGATCAAGATTTTTATTTTTATGGACATATCTTATCTGATACATATGAGAGAGTGCATGTTTTGTGCACACGTAGGAAAACAGGACCTATTCTTATTTCTAATCAATGTGGCACACGGCATCATTTGACAGTGAAAATTGTTTGTCGTTCAGGCGGAGATATTATGAGTCATTTCTATATAAAGAAATTCAAGCATCCAATCATGGTCCCTTTCAGATGAGCAATTAGGACTCTTTTTGAGTGCTCAAATTACATATGTTTTTATCAAGTGGGAGAAAAAAAGAAAGAAAGAAAGAAAAAAATTGGCTAATTTGAATTCATGCATCTTTTCATGCAGAAATAATAACTGATAAACACATTGTATTTTTCAGTCAATGCATTTTTTTGTAATTTACTTGGCCAGTGTGTTAACATGTTATATTTGTATCATTTCATATCATATAACAGATACTGGTATCCTTAATTTATTTAGATCTGTATATGTATAATATGGTACAACCATCAATTTCTATAGAAGTAAGTAAGTAAAGCAATAAATAAGTATATTTAATGCAGATTCTAGGTAATCTCTGTCGTGCACGGTAGTGAAGGAGTTCTTTTGTTTCCATGTTCCAGCCACTGATTAAATGAAGCATACTTGATCTTTATCTGGGTTGAAGTATGATGCCTGCACTGGCCTTATCCAGGTCCTGTAAGCTCTGAAATAAGAAAAACACCACAAATTTATAGGACACGTTGAAATAGTTTCAGATTTTTATTTTATTTCATCTATTTGGGTTTTATTTAAGCAAGTAAGTTTATTTGTTTTTTCTATCTATATAACATTTTCCAACCTAAAGTGCTTTTTAATAAAAACAGTGGTAGACAATTTCAATTAGAATATATAAGAAATGAATGAGAATTCACCTTAAAACCGTACTGTTTACTGGATGATCAGGAAATATGCCATGCAAATATTACAAATAATCAAAAAGAGATTCTGATATTCACTGGGTAATGGGAAAATATTTCACTTATATAGTCTACATTAAAAAATATATCCCCAAATACAGCTGTTCTTGTATTTTTTAGCTTCAGAAACTGGGCAAAACTAGTACATCCAGTATATCTTTGTAACTTTGCAGACTTAAAACACTAGAGTGGGAGGACTGCTTTATGTCTGTGAAGGTTCTCATTCATCCAGGTCATGGTAGTCTAAGGAGCTTGGAAAGAAAAGCGTCTGGACTTCTCTAAGTTTCTTGAAAACGTTTCACCTCTCATCCGAGAAGCTTCTTCAGTTCTAAGAGCAAATGGTGGAGAGTCCCAGATTTAAAGCCTTATGGGAGTGTCTCCCAAGAGGGTCATGGACCCCCTGTTGATCCTCTACCTAATCACATGAGCCCAGGTGTGAAAACGGGTGTGGGTCTCAATCAGCCAAGGTTTCGCGTGAACCCATTGTGCAACCTATCCCCATTCTATCATGTGATTACCTGAGGTCAGATGGCCCAGGATGTGAGTGGGTGTTAAGGCGTCTGGGAAGGGATCTCAAAACTGGATTATAGATAGCAGACAGTTGGTGTCGTAAACCACCTCCTCTGTTCAAGCATCAAGGGGAACAAGTTTTTTGTTAGCAGGAGTTAAAATGTTTCTAGTGATTAAAATAATCATACAAGTGTCCGTAAAGCAATTTCACTACAAAGCTATTTGTACTACAGCTCTTGATGGTTCATTTACAGCAATCCTGTATTTTGTAGGTAATATATCTCTTCACTATGAAACACTGAATACTCCAAATGTGGCCTTGTTTCCTTGTTTGTTAGCTATATTTTGCCAGGAATTTGAATGAAAGAAGCTCAAATTATTATCCTACCCAACTCGCAAAACAGTCAGTTTAGCTCACAGTTCAAGGCTATGTTCCCAATGCCTTCTCACATCAACCTTTTTAAAGGGACAATAATATTTTAGTCCTACTCTGCAAGAGGATTCACATAGAAAGAAATGACTGTGATTACAAAATATGCAGGAAAAAAAGTGGAACATGGTTAAATTCCTGAAAAGGTTACTGCTCATTCTCATGCCTCATTGCAATTATGCATGAAGTACACATCGGCTGTACAATGCTTTAAGTCAAACCAAGGTTTTATTGCAGTGGACACACAATGGTGTGCTTTGTGTTGGCTAGCAAGCCAATCAAGACTATATTCTCGCTTAGTGTTGATGTGTTATTAAACCCCACCATACCTTTTTGCTGGCATTAAACACCTGGGTGATTTGAAAAAGTCTGTTATGTAATTTTGACCTATTGTAGCGAAGGTGCCTGTAGGGAGGCCTGAGTGCCTTATCATGTCTAAACACACTTAGTAATGACAGAATGGAGCTCTGTCAGCCTGGTAGGAGTGGCATTGTTGCACACTGGAAAGCAGAATGGAGAACATAGTTTGTCGGTGGATCCCTTGAGAGATTGTAGATTAGAGTTTTATCGACACTACATTGCAACAGGATGAAGATTTTCTTCCAAAGACAGACAGCGTTAAGTCAAAGTACATGTGCTGTATAGGTCTCTCTGTTGGACTTGACTGCTCGCATGAATAAAATATGGCCATTGAACACACTGTTCAACACTCAGGGAACAACAATATCCTTTTAAGAGTAATTTCACTTAGGCTGTGTATCCTCACCAGCCTCACCCCTTCTTTATTCCTTTTTTTTTTTTAAAGACACAAACAAACACAGAGACTCATATTTTCAAGGGTGAGAGAATGCTACATTGCCATTACCAGTGAACAGAGAGGCTAGGAGGAGGAAGAAAGAGGGAGGGGGAGCAGGGTGGAGGGGTGGGATGGGATAAAATCCATCAGATTTGATGGCATGGTGATGTAGATAATGTTTTCTCTTTTTAGCTCAGCTCACAGAAAAGAAGGCAGAACACAAGCACTTTTACTCTCTCACACTCTGTGTTTTGAATGAAAGGGAGCACAGTGTACCGAGTTTGTGCGTCTAACATGTCTCTTTGTGCACAAACACCGTGCCCTTATACCTATCCAAATGATTGCCCCACCATTATGTGATTTAATGCTGAAAAAAACCCCACAAAAAACAAAACAACATATACTCTTAATCTTGCCATAGCACTCTGGCAGAGGAGCTGGGCTTATACTCTATGGTTTAAAAAAAAAAAAAGAAACGCAATTATTCAGTTTCTCATCTGTTTGCACAAATAGGGCAGAAAAGCCTTAAAAACTGCTCAACGCTACGGTAATTTGCTGCAGAGAAACATTGGAAAACAAATGTGTTCAGGAAATGTAGATGGGTTTTTAAGGTCTGAAAGCCACAGCTGCTTGGCAAGCAGGAACTGGCTCCTTTTGTCTTTTATCTTCTTCTGTAATGTGCACAGGTGCTGCTTAATTCAATTGGAGAACGTTGCCATGGTTTTACATTAATATATTTCCATGTTACCATTACGACTGTTGTCATGGAGATGATAGGACCTATTTGAACTGAAAGCAGTGATGGTTTTATGGGGGTTCTGCTCTCTCCCTCCTCTCTCTCTCTCTCTTTCACTTTTTTTCCCTCTTTCTCTCAGTCTCTCTCTTTCATTTGGTTGCTCCATGTCAGGTCACATGGTATGCAGCCAGATTTAAGGCTTGACTTCACTGTTCATTTCCCCCCTTTTTTACTGCTTCTAACTTAGCATTGCTGGAACAGAAGATGCATTGCAATCGTACCTGGCAACCAACACACTGAGGGATAAAACACAGCTCTCATTTGCTCATACGGGACTTTCACAGCACAGTGTGCTTCTGCTGTGATGCACAAATCATATCCAGTATTGTACTTATATGACAATGAAAAGAATTTTCACTTATTTTCCCACTGACTTTCATTACCACTGAATTGAATTGAATGTCTTTTGAATCCCAAGAAAAATGCTTATATGTAAAAATAACCAGGCTAATCAGGCACCAAGGCTGAATTGCACTGGAAATGGAATTTGCTCAAAATCAAAACAACTATATGCAATGCAGACATTTTTTTGAACATAGTCTACTACAAACATCTAATCGAGACACGGTTATTCCAATTAAAGTAATTGCACACTTTCATAAAATCAATACTGCTCCCTGGAACCGTAATTGCTTCTTTCAATCAATTTGATGCATTTTCTAGAACAAAAGGCAAAGCAGGGGTATTCAATTTACTCAAGCATACCAAAGTTGATGGAATGCTTGTATTGGCTATTAAGGCATTGCTTGTTTTCTTCTTCTTCTTAAGAATGCCAGTGGAATATCTTCAGAGGCAAGTTCAAAGTCACCTTGTTATCTCTGGATTTTGTCTTCAATACCACTGTAACTCATTATATCTGCAAGCACAAGAGGAGAAACATATTAGTACCCTGGTACCTTTCTGAAATGAGATGCAAAATGTGCCACACTATGCAGTAACTTTGTTGAAATCGACCTTAGTTTCAGTTAATGAATGTACTCACGCATAAACACACACACGGACATACATACACAGACTCACAAACTCACACCTTGAAGGTCCAAATGAATACAGAGAAAATCTAACAAAAGCACCCATGAGAAACTGGGCTATACTGACAGCTTTGATCCATCAGCAAACCATGATGCAAAGCAAAGTCAAATGTGCCCTACTTTTCTTTGCATTGACTGAGCTCAAAACATTTTTCAGAATTTTTACACATACAGTATTTTAGGCTGCTCCTCCCTCAGTACTGTTTTGAAATGAAGTAAGTTAGAATTAGAAATGGGTTACAGCCTGTCTCTTCTTCTCACTCTATCTCAGTCTCGCACACAGACACACGCACGCACACATAGACACATGCGTGCGTGCACATACAGGCACACACAGAGGGAAAAAGACAGAAAAATCCATGTTTAAGGCACTGCAATTTTTTTTCCTTTTTCTGCATTTCATTCCCTTTTTTTTTTTTGGATAATGAAAAATGTCGGATATGAAACTCCGGACTCGCAGCGCAGCACCCAGCTTTCTGCTATTCTTATACAAACACAAAGTGACAAGATGGTTACTCTCTCTGCACACTGACAGTTCATTCCAGACTAGGAAAAATGTCAAAAATGTTTAGTCACGGCTGAGTGGACTTAATTACCATCCTCTAGGCTGCCTCAGAACTCAGTGCCACTAATGGTCCCGAGCTACAGATAAAATTCCATTTACAAGAATGTTTCAGCCACAAGATCTGATTTGGCCAATATGAAATATTTACTTTGATGTAATTAAAGTGACAATGCTTATCACCCATCCTGGCCCCCAAAAGAAGGGACTACCCCATTTAGATAAATATGAAAACAATGATTATTGGCCTTTTAGATCAAGTTGAGATTAAATTTAGCTTTTGTTGTGTCTGGAGATAATAACTGGAACAGTGTGAACTTTAATGAATTATTTGCATACACTGACAATCTTGGTCTTAACAAGGTTACTTACAGAGATAAAGCTGGCAATGTTTTGAGGAACCCTAAAGATAACTTATTTAAATTAACTATTCATGAGAAATATTTCTATAAAGTTTTATTTAACTTTATGTGCGTAACACTCTTATAGCTTAAAGGTACATTACATATTTCAGAGACACCACCGTCTTCTGGTGATCTTCAGCAATGCTCTTGGACACAATTGTACAAATTTCCTTGGCTTTTAGAAAACTATGTGTACTTTCTGCCTCAATACAAGCAATATTTAAGATTTAAAGTGTAATCATTATGACATGCTGCTCAGTCAAGTATTAAGGTGCTACCTCATCACTGACAGAAAATGTGTGACTTGATTTATTCATTGCAACAGGAAATCTCAATCAAACAACATCAAATGTTTATGTAAGTCATAACCATAGGCTGGATGTAAAAGATGGATGTAGACACAATGACCTCCCTGTTAATTTGAGTCTCTTTTTGAGATTTCAAGTTTAGCTTTATGGTCATTGGCAGGAGGAGTGACCACATTTGGACCAGAGTGTGGACTACTAAGCTATTAGCTGAGGTTGATAAGATTGATTAGCAAGCATATACATAGAATGTATGGGTGCACTGCACACATACAGAGATACAGAAACATAAAACTAAAATACTTGAAAGTAAAGCTGAGCATTTCAGAATGGGTAATTAGTCACTTTTGGAGCAAAGGCAGTATAAAACATAGGCATAGCTTTTGGTCGGAAAGTGCCTAAAAATCTGCATGGTCTCTGAAGGCCACCAGATGGCGATAGCTTTCGCTTTTGCTTTTTTTGCATTTTACTTTGGCTTTATTATTCAGTTCTTGAGTTTGCATGGTTGTAATCCTAGCAAGACCTTGAGTACAACACTGTGGCCAGATTTTATTTGGCCAAAACTATACACTGTAGTAAAGCAAGAATTTTTTTTAAAAATAAAATACATTTTCTGTAGTATTAAAGTGTACACTTCACATATAGTTTCCCTTGTGGCAGCCAGGCTACTGTCTGCCTGCTAGCCTACTCAAGACCCCATGTGGACATTGTGCCTATCTTTCTAATAACATTCATTCACGGTCATTTCCCGTACTCTCTAATTTACCTATAATGCTGTCTAAACATAAAAATCGTTTATTTAGTTTTAATTTGTTTATGAGATACCTATCTCTGAGACTCCTGCCAACACAGCGTTAGCATCATGGAATAATTATTAATATATTAATATGCATATTTTAATCTGCTCACAGTGTAGTACACTGCTTTGGAAAGTTTAATATTTTTAAGCCGAGACCACTGCAAATTAGACTGCACTCCTCACGTAAGTGCAAAAAATAAATAAATAAATAATTTTCACTGAGATTCAGTCTCAACCAAAGTGTTGTGTTTGGCTGACTGTCAAACACAACACTATGTTTAATGCTAAAAAACACACGAAGCTCCTGTTGTGATACTCAAGCCTGAGCTGCTGTATGGGCCGTTGTACCTCTCCTCATCCTTCCCATCCATCATGAGAAAATGAGTTCATGTGCATTGCTGCTAACATAATGTTCTTAAAAGGCTGGGAGAATGGCTCACCTAACATGCAAGATGGCACAATAAAGAAGAACCCACTGACATTAATGAAAATGTATACCATTTAAAACCAGTGGAGGCAATGGCTAAGTGGAAGACAGAGCATTATTTAATATTAATAAATGCCTGAGTGACTGGCTGTTGATGGTATGAGCTATTTTAATACCATCCCTGTATAGCTGATGGTCTTTGTTGCCATGTTTTTCTTCAGTTCTGTTGCTTGTTGGATTTGTCGGCTTGATATCTGGTATTTTTGGATAATTCATGTAACATGTCTGTTGCCAAAAATGAGGTCTTTTCATTGACGATTACAGCGGCAGATATTTTAAGATCTCTGAGTATCAAGAGCTACATGAATGTATTAGATAAATTCAAGTTGAAACTTTTTTTTTTTTTAATCTAAGGCCATTTAAAAGAAACCAGTTAAAGGAGGCTCCAAGGTTGTAACTGACTGCGCATATTAAAACTGCCATTGTAAGGTTTATGGCAAAAGACTTAATAACACATTGATTTTTACATACAAATGTGCAGAATTGATGATTTTTATTCAGTAATAATATATAATGTTATTTATAAAACTACAAAATAATAAATGCCTTCTTATAAATCTTATACACTGTGGTATTTCAGTTTTCCCCCATTCCTAGTTTTATAGCCCATATTTACATCAGTAAGACTAATATGCAAACCTCCCTCCTTACACCATCTTCATCCTTCCTTCATCCCTTCCACCCTGCTCTCCCCCCTCCCTCATCTCCCTCAGTTTGTAACCTGAATACAGTAGCGCAGTGGACCAATCGATCACAGGGAGTCCTTTTTTTTTCTTCCCAGCAATTTTCCTCTGAGGAAAGGGGGAATAATGTGAGCTAACAGTGTGGAAAATCAATGCTCCACTGGCATAGAATAACTTGGAGTCTGGCTGGCAGAGAGTACTGGGCTCCATGAGGCCAGTTTGAGTGATAAAGCCACCCCACGTCCCTCCTCTCATCCCGCATGATATGCAGCTGCCCCTGCAGAGCTACACTCACTCTCAACAGTAGGTTAACAATTTTATTCCCCAAATCCTGCGGATTTATAAGGTGTACACTTACGCCATAGGGCTTTGAGTGCATAATGGATGTGCAAGTGTGGCTGTTGTTTTCCAGTGTTTTCCTATATGCTTTCTACACACCAGAGCTCTATGTAACCTCTAACATGTAAATCACTTTGACCCGTTGGTGGCCCAGTCATTTCAAACCACTGCTGTGCAGCTATACTTTGCTCAAAGCCAGAGAGCTTAAAAAAAATCTACTAAAGATAAAAAAAGTACCATAACACCAAATTATGATACTGCTTATGCCAAGTAGATTTTTATAAACAAATTTTTATTAGCACGCCAAATAAGTCATGGTGATAAACATTTGGATAAATGATGGAGACATAAAAAAACTTTTATGATTTAGTGGTTTAACAATATCTTTTATTTTAAACTTGAATAAAGAGCTGAATCATGCTAGAACTGTCAGACACTTTGAAATATGAAGATATTTTTTTTTAGTCAGAAAAACTGATTTTTTTTTTTTTAAAGTAACCCCAACACTGGGAGAAAAATGAAAACATTTCAAACCAAATCAATATGCAGTGCTTGTGTAGAGAGACACGTAGACACTTGCTGACATTCAGCACTCACTGTATATGTACAAAGTTTGGGCACATGCAGAACTGCAGGATGGCATTGTTTCAGTTTGTGAAAAGGTTTCATAATCAACAAGAAACTGTTTGACACCCTGTCATTTTTCATAACAGTACTGCCACAGGTACACCGCAAAGTGTGCTTGTCTGCCTATATATGTGTGTGTGTCCTTTCAGTGGTATGCAATCCTTTCTTAAGCAACCACCCACACTGACCCAGGCAGTCTCAAACCTGCTGATGTTGCTTTTAGTAAAGTTAGATAAGCTCAGAGAGAGTGAGAAAAAAAGGTGGAATGTGACCTGAAACCAGATATCTATCTATCTATCTATCTATCTATCTATCTATCTATCTATCTATCTATCTATCTATCTATCTATCTATCTATCTATCTAAATAAATAAATTGATTGCCAGGTAACAACACAAGTTTTAGTTCCACACGAAAGCTCATGCATATGATTTCCTACAACACAACATAATTAAGAAAGTTGCTGGTCTCTTCATTAGGAACTGCATGTTGTAACAAAGCATGGATCCGCATGGGAGACACCAGTCACATCTCGTCTTGCCAATTACACTTTGCATGATTCCTCCCCCAAATTAGGATGAGCCAAGATGGAAAATGATTCTTGGCATATCGTGGGCCCTAATTATCCATTGAACAAATGGAAATATCACTGATGTTGTGTTCTCAATCCAACCATAGACAGAGAGTAACAAAGCACTCTGACAGGTTTTTGGCTTGCGGAATAAAAATGTAAGAGTGCCGAGAGCAGCATGTTGCGATGAGCAGCCAGGGAGCTTAAATACATACCTTGTCATTAAAATTGTATATGTGGTCGATGCGGATTTCTAACTTCATTTTTTTTCTCATAGGATAACTTGGTTTGATGATCACCATGACAAGGATGTAATGAATGCTAAGCTCCTTGGAGCTCAGAAGAGATGCAACCTTGAAAAACAAATGGCATTGTATTGCAAGAAGTTTTTAATTGTGCTATTGTATCTGAAGAGCAGAACTTGAATCCAGAATATACTCCTGTGTGAACAGAGGGGAGAAGAAAATATCACCCATCAAATTTCGAAGCATCACTTCTGTAGCAAGACACGAGCAGATCTCAGCAGCTACCTCCAAACACTTGTTATTCACAAATACACACCGCAATGAGACAAATATTATTTTAAAAGAAACTTTAGATATGTGGTGCATCTGCAAATTTGACTTTATAGGAATAGCAGTGAAATAACATTACCATAAGCTTGGTGCAATGCATGCATAATAGATTGTTGTTTTCACTCTGCATATGGTAGGAGCTGGATTCGCTTCAAAGTGCACCAAATTTGCATGATTCGATGTGAGGGATTCTGGGATTAGAGAACACCACTTCCTCCCCCCACCCTTCTTTCACTCAGCTATAGAAAGGTATCACATTCCCACAGATGGTGGGGAACATTGTGAAAATGCAGCCATTATGATACAAAAGAGCAAGCACAGGAAACTAAGAAAATAAAACAAAAAAACAAAAACCAAAAAGACCATTTTTTTTCATTGCCATTTTCGTTTTGTGATACAGGCTTTTAATGAATACTTACAGGTTCCGGCGTCAACTTTGTAATTTCTTTTTGTTCAGTAATATTTTGCGAAGATTTCTGAAAACTCTGGTCAGAGATGAGGTTTTTTGTTTTTTTTTACCTCTTCCTGCAAGTTTGGAAACTTTTAAGATGCTGTGATTGAAAAGGAAAGTGACAGCTCTTACATGTGCCAGAACAGACCAGCATCAACACATGACACACACACACACACTTCTGTGCGGGTGCTTGTTGCTGACATTCCTCACCCTTGTCTACAATCACTTAAAAATGACAGAAAACAGAGAAAGCGAAAGAAAAGCCTGTTTGACTGTAGACAAACCCCAGAGGCTGTTTCTGAACACTGTCTGGCAAACAAGAACAAAGTGATTCACAAAGCATTAACAGCACTCAGCGCTGTGGTATTTATGAAAAAGCAAATGGCACAAGAGAAGCGAACTGCTTCCTTACAACACTTGTGAATTATTTTCTCTCTCTTCCTCACTCTCTCTCTTTCTTTTACCTGCCTGTTGTCTTGTCTTGTGTGATTTTGGCGATGCGCTTTCCTAAAAAACATGAGCTAAAGGCAAATGTCAAAGGCGATGGGGGTTTTGAAGGTAGTATGCACTTTTATGCAAATTGCATGTCCATCAGTGATGAGCAGTTCATCTTCACACTGGATAACCTGATTATAATTTAGATCAGGGTGTCCATCTGTTAGGTGAACACCCATGCAAGGCATCATGCATATAGGATGAATGAAACCATGCGTTTTTCCCCCCCAGTTTCTTCCTTAGAGACAATGTGAGTGAGGGTAGGCAGAAGGAAGGGTTTGTTTATACTGGTCTCCTGCAGTTTTACCATCAATTCCTGTTCATTTGTGGCATTTCAGTGATAACTGAAGATCTGATTTGAGGGTCTAGTGTCCAAGATTGAATAAACCGTAATAAGTTTACAACATGATCCTGACAGTGAAATCAACAATTTGCAGCGGATGTCTGTGCTGATGAATGCAAGTCAGCTGAGAGATATCATAAATATGTTCACCAGTATGAGGACTGACACATTTATATATTAAAGACAAAAGTTTGTAATAGTCGGATGGGATTTTACACCTCCTGAAAGTTGCCACTCATGTTACAGTGACTGCAAGGCACAGCAGAAAGATTGTTTTGACATTGAAAAGTAATCTACCAGAATTTTGTGCTTGCATGTATTTGACTGGTTGATGGGATTACACCACACTGGTAAGATCTTACCCTATTTTAGTAGAGCTCCTGGTTTTGGAACCCAACAACATGAGAACACAGGTGCCTAATAAATGAGAGGGCTGTCACTGGTCTAAACAGTGCATCAATGGCTCGGTGAGGCTGAGCAGGGGTGTAGCACAACATTCTGGGCCCTATTTATAACTCTAGTGGGCTCTCTGTGGGCACCCTTCCTATTATGATCAATGGCTCTCACGCATTTTTGAAAAGATATTAAAAATAACTGTGCAAAGCTGTAGTGCTTATGAAGATATCCACTAATTTAACTAACCGGTCACACCACATAAACACCAGCACGCTGTGATGTCAGTACAGACTCACCTGTAGTCTACAATTATAGTGTGATTCTGTTCGTAGCGGTGGGAATCACACAATACTCTTACTATACACAGGACACCTTAACAATGGTATCCCCATGATCATCACCAGTGATTCTGCTATTCTGTAATACTTTAAACGTAGTTACATCATGACATCTGTGTAACTGAAGAAGAAAAAAAAATCTACAAAGGCATTCATTTACTGCATTATGGTGTCAGTGTGAGTGTATTATTATTATTGTCATTAGTCAAGTCAATTCAACTCAGTTTAATTCAGTTTTATATGTAAATATATAACACTAATCATCCAAACACAAGCAACAACAGTTGCACCAAAGTACCCTACAAGACCCTACAATATTTACACTGTGTGAACACTGATACTTTTTCTTATCCCTGACTTTCATGCTGGTTAAATGATGCTTGTTTGCAGCATTGTGCTCAAGGCTCTCTTATGATTATTTGTAATGCCCAAGACATGAAATAATGTTAAAAAACAAGTTCCCCCTTAGTTTGCTAACACCTGCACTGGAAAACTACTTCCTATAGTGTTTAATGGAAGACCACTTAACCAGACTTCCCTAGATCCATGTTTTATTTGCAGTCTGTCTTTTAAATACAATTATCCTGTTGGAATAGTTCAAAAATTAAAAGGAAGCCTGCTGTTGGGCCTATTTCTACCAAAAATAAATATTATATATAAAAAAATAAAAATGTTCTATTTTAATTGGGTTAAAATTGGAATAAGACTCCTCCTCAGTTCTCGACTCATCTGGCCTACTTTGAACCCTTTGAAAATGAAGGTCCTCAAAAGAAGTAGAAAAAAAAAATCCCACAGGTCGCTTGACCAGGCAGCTTATTAAAACCTTTTGTAATATTAATAATTTCTGCTGCCCCTTTTTTCACCTGATCTCTCTTGAAAAAGATATTTTTAATATCAATCAGACTTTTTTACCTGGATAAATAAAGGATATGTATTTCAAAATTAAATGGCCTACAGTGGTTGTGTGAATGACTGAATTTCAAATGTGCTTTTCACTCCTAGAAAACAGAGATTCTTAACATGTGTTTAATGTTGTAAAATACTTCATTTAACCAATCCTGCCTTTAGATCATTTTTACCTAAACCTAAGCAGTTTTATTACAGTATCTGTAATATAATATAACATTTTCAGACATATGACTCTAACCCCAGTAAATGGTAGAAAGTTATGTGTGGTTGTGCCTTATTAGATTACAAATAAAATCAATCAATTCATACCAAACTGGTACCCTGCTGGTAAAAGTGATAAAAAGTGAGAAGTGTGCTCCAAAGCGGAATAGTTTCTACCACAAGGTCAGCGGCACCTCAGGCAGTTTGTTAATAACCTTTAGTTGCCATTTCATGAGCTCACTTTGACTGCATGCTTGGTAACATTCTTGATGGCTTGGTTTCCAAAACTCAGGGCCGTGTGTTTCATGATGTTAAGCTTTGCTGTGTTGCCAGATATAATGAATCTAGCTATTATGCTGGATTTCTGGCTGGCAGCCTAGCTCACTCCATTGTTAAACAATGCTTGTATGGTCACCTTTTTGTTTTCCATTAGTTTACTTCTTTCTCTCTCTCTCCCTCTTTTTTTGGTTTTTGGTCCTCTGATTTCCCACTCTTGGGAAGAGACATGGCTCTGTCACAGTGCATATCTGCAGTTGCTCGGCCTGATCAGTTACATTCAGGAAAGTCCCAGTTTCCAGTGTAGGGATGGGCTAATTGAATTGATGTTTGTGGTGTCTTTAAAACATTGCATTGTAAAAATTCAGCAGCAAAGGACCTGTCCCAGCAACGCTGAATAATTCACTGAGTGTGCTCAGCAGGGACTACTTCTTTGGAAGAAAGAGGCTCAGATCAAAACTGCACCACATGTTGCTTGAATCTCAGTCATAAATCTCAAAACCTGATTACCACTTGAAGTAAGTGTTTTAAATGCAGCTTTGGAGACCTGACCTTTAAAAATCCAATTAACATCTGCGGTATAACACGTCCCTTTTTAACCACCGTGTGTCCACTGTTATGCTGGAATGTCTTTTTCTTGCTTTACTGATAGAACTTATGCAGAGCAGTTATTATCTGTAGTGCTTTAGATTAAAATTTGTTTGATCAGCAAACCAAGGATTTCGGTTTTTTGGGTTTTTTTTTTTTTGCAAATCTACAGGTGACATATCTTCCATCAGTTTCAGGGATAATCTGGTTCTGTGCAGAAAAAAATTAAATAAAAAATAAAATCTCCTCCCGGCAGGTGTACCTGAGTAGCTGACAGAAAAAGAGAGGAGCTGTTTAAGTCTTCTGGCAGCTGGTGGAGGATCAAGTCTTGTGATGCCCCTGACCTAATATGGCTAGGTCTGGACTTTCAGCTGAGAATCAGGTGCTTACTAAATATTTAGGAGGATAAAGACTTCCTGCTGGGCTGAAGCAGTCATCATAAGGCTTGGATCAGGCCTTCTTTTCCATCACTGTTTCTCACTTACACTCTGCATACAGCTCACTCGTGTGTCCTTGTTCTCTACCAGCGTTGTCTTCTGTTCCGCATATGATCACATCTACTGTCGGCATCCAAGAGATTTTGTGTGGGAAGTCTGGATTTTGTGTGGGAAGAAACATTTAAAAAACAAACAAAAAAGAGTTTCAGTTCTCTGAGAGGACTTTGAGTTGTCTTTGAAAGCTTAAAATGTTGATCATTTCCAGCAGTTAAGTTTTCATTGTCATTAAATAATATTAACAAAGATAATTTAGTATTTTGGTGCTGAAGAATATTGATTTCACACACTTTCACACTGATGGATGTCTATGGCATTTAATCTGAAATTTTTTTTATGGTAAATTAAATGTTTTGAACCAAAATAAACCAAAAAATAACAATGAGGAGATCTAAAATTTTACGGGCCCTGATGAATCAGGTATGATTGCTGTTGTTTCAAAAAACGAAAAATATTTTTAAGTATCCCTCATCAAAAGTCATGACATTTTGCATGTTTTCTGTCTTTTACAAAAGTGTGGCAAAATGACTTATTTCAACAAATTATTCCTTGCATGATGTTTCTGCTACATGTGCAAAACAGGGGCGCCTCCAGAATTTTTTCATAGGAGTGGCCATATGAGGGCCACCCCTAAAAATATTTGGGTGGCACATCGAAAACAGAATTTCCAGTTTCGTTATGCTTTTGTCAAATATAGGTTACTTAAAAATATGGCAAAAATGAGAGAAAGAAAAGAATTATATGCCTATTAAAGTTGATATCACTGAAAATGGGTACATATAAAAAACAAATAACCTTTTGAAATGACAATTATCTTTTATAAATAATTAATTAATTATTTATGTTAATGTTAATGTAGGTTAATGTTTGAACTCATTGCAGGGTATCTTCCTCTCTCTTGTGCTCATGTTTATTAAAATTATTACCAGCATGGGACAGTCTTGTCAGGGTGGGCCACTGGGGGGGCCAGCAATTTCAGTGCCCCACCTACCCCTGGTGGTGTCCCTGGTGCAAAATTCAGTAACCATAAGTAACCTTGACCTACAAAAAAATTCCTCTGAGGAACCATCCCTAAACAGGAAGCACATGGTTGTACGGGGTGTTGTGCTCTTAGAAACTCTTGTAGTTTAAAGAATAACATAATATCTTATGCGGTAATTCAAATCTAAAGAGTTTTGTGTTTGTTTCCCTAGCAGCACGGTTACGGTATTCTTATTGTTATGCTAACACTCAATGCTAATATTCAGTTTAAGCTATAGTGTCACCTACTGGCAAAAGTCATAAACTTTGATGTAGCTGTTGACTGCATTCATGTAAGCCACAGCACGGCAAATTCAGAATTTTTAACCATGAAACAGAAAAATATCAGGGTCTAGAAACTCTTGAAACCGGGAACATGCACCATTAAACATAAAGTTGTGGTTGCAATACAGCGTACATTTATTCACATTGTCCGTGCTTGATGGTCGTTTCAGCCTACCCACATCAATACTGAGTCACTGTCACAGCACCCCCTACAGTTAACAGGAAGTCATCTGATTTGTGCTTTGATATGGACAGATACAGAGCGGGCAGAAACAGGCAAAGCGGGTGAGAAACTGTAGATGGCATGCCTCAAAGGACCAGGCCACAATTGAATCTTGGCCAAGCAGGGACATTGCCTCGATTCGCTCATTCAATCAACTGACTTAGTAGGCAAACATATTACACTCCTGTGTAAAATTGATAAAAGCAAAAGCCTCAAGACATCTGCATGACCATAATCCCCCCCCCCCCCCCCCCCCCCCCCACCCACCCCCCCACCCCCTCCA
>VVHJ01001386.1:0-10390 GCA_015107715.1 Tylochromis polylepis
TGGAATGGTTTAAAACAAAACATATCCATGTGTTAGAATGGCCCAGTCAAAGTCCAGATCTAAATCCAATCAAGAATCTGTGGCAAGATCTGAAAACTGCTGTTCACAAACGCTGTCCATCTAATCTGACTGAGCTGGAGCTGTTTTGCAAAGAAGAATGGGCAAGAATTTCAGTCTCTAGATGTGCAAAGCTGGTAGAGACATACCCTAAAAGTCTGGCAGCTGTAATTGCAGCAAAAGGTTGTTCTACAAAGTATTGACTCAGGGGGCTGAATAATTATGCACACCCCACTTTTCAGTTATTTATTTGTAAAAAATGTTTGGAATCATGTATGATTTTCGTTCCACTTCTCACGTGTACACCACTTTGTATTGGTCTTTCACGTGGAATTCCAATAAAATTGATTCATGTTTGTGGCTGTAATGTGACAAAATGTGGAAAAGTTCAAGGGGGCTGAATACTTTTGCAAGCCACTGTGTGTGTGTGTGTGTACATGTATGCTTGTATAGGCATTTGTATAATAGGTGTATGCATGTATATACGGATCTTTTTACCTTATTTATTTTAATTTATTCTTTTATTTTGACTACATTGTCCCTCTGTTTAGCACTTTGGATGACACTTGATGTCTTTTAAACATTCTATACAAATAAAGCTGACTTAACGTGAAAGCTGACTAGAGGAGTTAAATGCATTCCTGCAGGGGAGTCAGCAGCATTAATATGTCAGAGGGACAGCCCACCCAGTTAGGAGGGTTTTTATGACACATAATGTACTATATACATACATACTATATACTGTACTGCATCACTCCATATATGGACAGGTTTTGGTTGCTACCCTGTGAGCTGTAAACTGTGCTTTTTCCACAGGAGACCTGGTACTGGTCGGGTGAGGTGAGCGCTGATGCTGTGGTGATGAGTGGCGTTCGCTGCTCTGGAACTGAGATGTCTCTGTCCCACTGCCTGCACCATGGAGCCCACCTCAGCTGCCCTAAAGGAGGCGGTCGCTATGCTGCCGGGGTCTCCTGCTCTGAGAGTAAGACAGTGAAATGAGCAGTGTGCTGAAAAATCATGTAATGTTACCTGTGTAAAGTTTGCCTCAACACGGCCTGATCATGGATGAATAAATAAACAAAAGAAGTAACTTACATTTCCACTTTTAAATATACTTTGACTGGAGCCTTTTGCTATTAAGTTTATTAGTTTTTATGTTTGCATTGAAAATCTTTTACTCCTTCAATCTGCACATTTAGTTTTAATTCAGCAAATTTAAATAACTTTGGCCTAGAGCTGCTAAAAATGTTTCACCAAGCATGTATTTCTCACTTCTATCTATAGCGGCACCAGACCTGGTGCTGAACCCTCAAGTGGTGGAGCAGACCACCTACATGGAGGACCGGCCCATGTTCATGCTGCAGTGTGCATTCGAGGAAAACTGCCTGTCCTCCACATCCAGTGAGGTTCCTGCCAACACCTACCGTCGCCTGCTGCGCTTCTCCTCACAGATACACAACAATGGCCACTCCGACTTCCGTCCCAAAGCTGACAAACACTCATGGGTATGGCATGACTGTCACAGGTCAGTGAGAGTACAAGCACTATTTTGGAGGTTTTATACTAGATTTTATCAAGTGATTGCATACTTATCTTCTTGTTTAACCCTTAGATCTAAGTCATCATCGATGACAACCCTAACTCCGGGCAATCAGAATATGTATTTTTTCTTGTCTTTGTTTTTATCAAATTGTTCTTCCAAGTCTTGAAAGAACAGTTCATTTCAGCTGACACACATCAAAACTATTTACATCTGTTTTCCCAAAAGGTGCGTTTTGGCTGTCTCCAAGATATAGGGTTAGTGTCAGGAATTACCACCTGTGATGACTTAGACCTCAGAGGGTTAATGCTGATGGCTGTCAGACCTTCTTCGTTACAAGAGCTGGATTTATACACCTACTGAATCCCTTTTAGAATCATACATTACACCTTCATGAAAAACTACAAGCAAAAAGTTAGTGGACTGTTGGCAGCCTCATATAGCTGCCAGCTTTCAGTATATCAGGACCGGCAGAATCACTGAAAAGAAATTACTCTTTCTAAGGGACATGCTGTTTTACAGGTGCTATTTAGTTAAGTTACTTTTTTAAATTTATTTATTTTTTATTTAAAGAACACTGGGGCCCTTGAGACTAGAGCTGAAAAGACAAGTGTCTTCTTTTAAAGGCTAAAGTATGTTCCTGTCTTTGCGTGTAGGCATTATCACAGCATGGAGGTGTTCACCATCTACGACCTATTCAGCCTCAATGGAACCAAAGTGGCTGAAGGACACAAAGCAAGTTTCTGCCTGGAGGACTCAGAGTGTGATGAAGGTAAGATCTGCAGAAGGACTTCAGTTATGGGAGGAAATAAAATCTTTTACTTTTGAAAAATGTGGCAGAAAACTCATTGTTATATGTTCAGTAATGGACTTTTAAAGCTGCTTTAAACAATATGTTTACTGAAAAGGGTCACTTTTCAGTTCACAGTTCCCCAAGATGTAAGGAGCTTTGCAGTGTCTTTCAGGTTTTTGTTTTGTTTTTATGGCTTATAACTATACACTCACTACTCTGGTCAGCTACAGGATTCAGCATGAATTTTACCAAATCAAAGTTAACAGCCAGATAGTTTTCTCAGAAGCTAATGGAGAACAAAACAGATCTAAAAGGAGTCTTAAAATTTGACCCATATATTTGAGGTTGCCTGATTTAGTTCAGTTCAGTTAAATAAAATCCAGTTCACTTTTATTTATATTGTGCCAATTCACATTAACAGTCATCTCAAGGCACTTTATACCCTACAATATTAGAAAGAAACCCCAACAATCTCATGGCCCCCTGCAAGCACTTGGTGACAATGAGGAGGAAAAACTCCCTTTTAACAGGAAGCAACCTCCAGCAGATCTGGGCTCAGGGAACAGTTGAATATGAAAGAGAAGAGAGCAGCGCGAAAAAGGACAAAAGGCAAGCTATAGGAAAGAAAGCCAGAGTTGTGCGAGAGTGGTGCATAATGAGTGTGTAAAAGCAGAGGGAAAAGACATGAGAGAAGAAGAAACGCTCAATTTGTCAATGCCCGATAAGTAATGACAAATGTTGTTATATTTTGTTATTGCAGGTATTGAAAAAAGGTATGAATGTGCCAACTTTGGAGACCAGGGTATTACTGTGGGTTGCTGGGATACCTACAGGCATGACATCGACTGCCAGTGGGTCGACATTACCGATCTGAAACCCGGGGATTACATTTTCCAGGTGATGTTTCTTGCCTTTAGCTTTTTCGCTAGAGAGCCAACAGTTCAAGCAAGAGTCAGCAGTTGATACAATGGTTTCAAAATGCAGCTATAGTGTCTCATTCATACCCTCCCTCTTACAGATTATAATTAATCCAAACTATGAAGTGCCAGAGTCAGACTACACCAATAACATCACAAAATGCAGATGTCGATATGATGGTCATCGTGTGTGGATGTACAGCTGCCATAATGGTAAGATGATACGGCTATCTCTACTCTTTGTCTTTTGACAAAGTGTTTACTTTTTAACCAAGTAACTAGTTTTGTTAAACAGTTTTAGATTTTATACTACAATTTTACATTAATGAGTTGCCCTACTCTTTCACATAAAGGCTATCAAGTAGCTTGTGAGCTTGTTTTTGTTTTTTTTCAATTTCTTATACTTTTACAATTAGAGTGAGTGATTCTACAAGTGTAAAACAAGGACAAAATGTGTAGGTGGTAACTGTCTGTCTCTGCTGCTGCACTTCTAGGTGGCTCATTAAGCACTGAAACAGAACAGACATTCCCGGGCCTCCACAGCAACCAGGTGACCCACAGGTAAAGACAGAGGAGTGGAGTTAACCGGCCTATCCTTTCAGTGGAAAGACCGGCCTAAGCCCGCCAACCACTACACATCTCATCTATGTGGATTCCTCTGACCAGCCGTGCCCTGGTCAAAGCATCTGTTTTTATGCTCCCCTCATCCATGAGGGAGTTGCTTTCTTTGACCCTCTACCCTCCCGTTTCCCTCCGGCAGACAGAATATTTGATTCCCCCTTCTGTCCGTGCAGCGGCAGCTACGGCTTTAACAACACTTCCAGCCTCTCTGGTTAAGAGCAAGAGAATGGTGAAACTCTCTGTATGCCCTGTGACAGAGAGACTTTGTTTTTACAGACCTGCAGGTTAGTGGCAGGTCTATTAGACAAGGTGCAGTATCGAGGAATGTCATTACGAGTCTGCCTAGTTTGGAATGCAGCTTTTTAAAAGAACCCTGCTGCATTTCTTTTGTGCGTATGTCTGTGTGTTTTTTTTTGTTTTGTTTTTTTCCCCCAAAACTCTCCCTGAAGAGTTTGGTTTGTCTGTGCTAGGTTGCCTGAAGATTGAAAGGAATCATCAATAGCAAACGCAGCAGCCTGTGTGTGGAAATGCAGGCTATATTTCGTTCCACTTTTTTTTAGCAGTTTCAGAAACGTTTTTTACATGCTGAAGCCCAGATAAATTAAGCCTTCTTTTGCATATGTTATTTAAGCTCCACATCTTCACTGAGGAATTTTTTTCAAATTAAGCTGTGGCAGAAGCAATTTCTGCAAAGCAAAACAGCCCGTTCATCACCAGTAACAAGTGCTAATTGCCTGGTTCGGCTGGAAGACTAATCTACCATGGCTGAAACGTGACATATTAAAGTGTCTTAAAGTGCCCAAAGCCATTTTAGCTCTGCAGACTGCACTGACAAGATTGTGGTCACATTTCATAGAAGAGTAGCTCTAAAAGTCTCTGAAGAAGCTGATCATATAAAAGTATGTTGAAAGAAATCTAGAAATGAATATTATCTTCCTATTTACAGCAATTAATAATTACTTCTAATAGGGGCTTTATATTTAGTATGCCTGCCAACATTACCTTAAGATCCTCTGATCAGTTTGTTTATGCTACCCTCTAGTGGTTCACAATTTCCCAGGTTGCTGAATTGTTGCAAACGTACTGCAGTCAGTACACATCTACATCACTATGAGGTGCTTAACAGACATAAGTTAAAATATAAGAACCCACGAACTGTCGAAAATATGTGCAAAAGTGAAACAAACACAGTTAAATAACTCTTTAAAATCAAATCCTTTTAATTATTTTTCATTATGAACCTTCAGTATTACTATTATTATGTGTCTGCTCTACCAGAGTTCTTCTTTCTTAGGTCTTAGTCACACAGGTCTAGAGACCCCCCTGGCAACCTCCAGGGGGTAAGGAAAAATGTTTATTCTTCAACCAGTAGGCAAGTGGTTGCTGGAGGTTGCTAGCTGTCACCGGATGAAATTGGCCGCAAAGAGGATGCTACAGTAAACCTACTTTTGATTTGGCTGAGATGCCGATTTATCTGCGAATACTGGTAACCTAACCACCGAGCATTAGTGAAACTTCAAAAAGTGCGTTGCACACCACAGAGAGACTGTTGGTCAGCAAAAAAGTTCCGCCTTACCACTGAAACCAACACGTTTCAACTTCTACTTTTACTTCGAAGGTAAACAGTCTCCATTTCTGGTTTGTGTCACAGTCTTCACAGCTTCACTACAACTTATCGAGTAGTTTGTAAATTTTTGCAAATAAGTTGTTGATTTCCAGGCTAACTACTGCTGATTGTGACAACCTGCTAGTGAGCAAAGCAATAGCAAGGAGGTTTTTGGTGTAGAACTGTATACCTCTTTGCAACCAATTTCACGCTAGCGACTTCCAGCAACCAAACACCAACTGGCTGTGGAATACACAATTTTTGCTAGCATCTAGCGGTTGGCAGGGGTTACTGATTGGTCTCTAGGTCTACATGGATTGGTCTTTAGCAATCAGTTTCACAGCAAATACTTGCAACCATTTGGGGAGTAAATACAAACAGGTGTCTACACCTGTGGGACTGGGGTCTTATGTAACCAGTGAAATCATTTTTAACTGCATCACGTTCTAGCTGCATCAGCTAAATCAAAAATGTACCATTTTCAAGCTATTATGATGATGCACTGACTGAGCAGTGAAGAGTTGGTTGGCAAAAATACAGGAAGCTCTTGATTGGTTTAGCTAATAAGCTATACTGAACCATACTTTTAATATATAGGCCTTTGTTGACGCTTCACATGACGGTTTGCAAATATTTAAGAGACAGGAATTCTATGGTATAAATGTGTCTTGTTTGAATTTATAATCCTGTTAGCAACAGAGATGTGCTAAATGTTGGTTTAAAAGTACAAGTTTTATTCTAAGTTACACCTGTAATTTTTTTGTTTTTTTTTAGAAAAACATAATATAGTAGAAAAAAAACATTCTTGTCATTGGTCCTGTTATGTTATCAGTGTTCTGTTGTAAGCTAATGTAAATGGATTGCTTCCTGTCGTTAGCTCGTAATCTGCAGGTACCATACATTCGGATGTTTTCCCTTCAATTAAAAAAATATCAGCTGCAAATTCAAATATCACAATAAAAAGTGCTTTAAGACATTTGATTTTATATTTAACTCCAGTGTGGCTTTTAGGCTTCCAGTGCCAGTGGGACTCTTTTTACATGAGGATCACAGGACTTGCTCTACAGTAACATGCTGTCAAATTTCCTCTCACTTTATATGCTGTCTTCATAAGGCAACAGAAGACCTGATCTCCATCCTGTGGCACCACAGATCCTCTAACAGCAAAAAGAAAGTGCATTCCTCCCCGTCTATCAGTTCCAGATATGTTGTTTTTCTCTTTTATTCTTTTGTACAACAATGTGTGAATCCAGTGTTATTTTAATGGTGCTATCGAACTGGTCCTCTGTTTTCTGAGGACACTTTACATGTTGAACAGCCACATGTATATATGTATACTGAGCATACAAAACCATTTATTATTGTGGAACACTCTTCCTGTCACAGTGGGATGTTGAGTTTTGACATATGTTTAGTGCTGTCTTGCTGCTCAGTTCCAAAGACTTATATCAGGAAAGTTTGTGACTTTGAAACACAGACTGGACTGTCTGCTAAAATCAGCTGTCTTTGGCAGCATTCACCCTGCACAAGACTGACTTTTTTCCTGTTCTGTTTCATTTCATCTCAGACATGATTCACATTTCAGCTTTGATTTTTAGTACATTTGCAATAACTTCATTTTTTTTCCTTTATTGTTATGAGTTATTGGGTGTAGAGTCAATTAAATTTACAACACAATAAATTGTAAAAGTGGATAATTTGTGGACAGACTGTACATCTTGGCTGAAATATTTCCATTTTCCATATATAAGACGTTAGTTAGCCTAGCTTGGTTTATGGCTATAAACTACACTGAACCATCTTATTTTATGTAACCTGCTTTGAGGTGATAACTGTTCCACAAGATGCTTTGCTGACAGCTGCAAGACAGGAGTTCTATGGTAAAACCTTCAACATGGTAAAATACATCTTATGGATCATTATATGCCAATATGTAGCCATGCTATAGCCTTGTTTGGCCTGTTTGTGCTGTTGGCACTGATATACTGATTCACATTGAGAAAAATCAAAAATAACAGTGGTAGATGTTTGCTAAAAATGGGTTATGCACATTGGTAGGTGGTTGCTAGCATAATTCAGCTTGTGTATAAAATATATGTTAATGAAATTAAAAGGATAGGATACTTTTATAGGCGCTAAAGGTGTGTAAATGCCATTTATGGGCCATTTTAGATTAGTTTTAGCTGCTAGGTGGCTGCAAGATAATATGGTTATATGATATCTGGTATAGCTAAGAACATTTAGGCATCTAAGATGTACTTGTGTACCAAGTTTGATTGCTTAACTCCTGATTTTGTAGGATGAGATTGTTGACAAAGAAACAAATGCACAGACAGAAAGACAACGATTTATTGCATTATAGTTGTAGACAGCATAAAACATGGGTGTAGCCTCTGGGTTGGAAAAACCCAGAGGCTACACCCTCTGGGTTTAGCCATCTGAGTGCTGCAATACTCAGATGGCAGGGTCCAAATTTGGTGTAAACAGCATGGATACATCCTGCCTTGTATCAATGGTTCAGTCTGCTAGTAGAGGTGTAATGGTGTGGAGGATATTTTCTGGGTACCCTTTGTGTGTTCTTAACTGAACGCTTATGGGAGAAGTGTTGTTGCCCAACAATTTCGAAGGTAGGTTGGCATGAGTAGAGTCAAAATGTTTGTTGGCAAGCTACTTAAAGCCACATTGCCCTTGATTGCCCATCATTACTGTGTTTAACAGATATGAGGATATGAGGCTGGGTTGAGATATGGTGACTGTGAAGGTCAATTCAATTCAGTTCAAATTAATTTTATTTATATAGCACCAAATTGCAACAACAGATAATATAAAGACTGTTTTATATTGTAACGTAAAGACCCTACAATAATAGAGAAAAAAACAACAACAACAACAACAATCAGATGACCCCCTTTGAGCAAGCTCTTGGTGACTGTGGGAAAGAAAAACTCTTTCCAAGGAAGAAATCTGCAGCAGAACTAAGGAGGGGCTTACTTAGGGGCAGCCATCTGTTGCAACCAGTTGGGGATGAGGGGAAGGAGAAAGTCATAACATATGATTCACATTAATTCACAGTCACCAACTTATTCAGTGAGTCCTTGTGTCCTATGGATAGGGACAGTATACTTGTTTAAAGGACTGCCATCAGGATGGAAAAGTTTAATTACAGGGCAAAGTTGATCGGTGAGAACGCCATTATATCGGAAACCATGCAAGCAAAATAACCCTGTAGCATTGAAGACTCACTGGATCCCTTCAGTGTAGGGGTCAATTTAAATACTGCAGCAGGCACTGTTTAACCAAAGTCTGTGCAGTAGTACAACGCTGACCTCATGTGGTGTCAAGCTGACATTACAGCATTTATCTGCAGAAGAAGTGGTAGAAATTATTTACAGTCAGTGTGTGTGTCCATGTAGTGTTTTTCTCTGGTGAACGAGTACTGGCAGGAAGCCTAGGACAGAGTGACAAGCCCTGCCCAAATGAGATACCTACAGGTCATTTTCTGTTTCCACTTCTGTTAACCAACACTTTTTAATGTTTCTGCACTGTGGAAAGAAGTAGCCACAATGACACTGTGAGCCAAAGCTTGTTTCAATAAATCAATACAGGATGGTGCATCAACATACCAAACAATCCTGTTTCCCCATATGCCACAGACAGATCTTAACCCATCACCCACAGGCAGAAAGGGGGTGGAGATGTTTACAGTAAAGCCCAATTATGAAGTTTCTGCCAGAAAACATCCAATAAACCACACACCCAATGAATTACAGCTGTCATAGGTACAGTCATTTACAAGCAAGGGAGTGTAAGCTGCCCCAAATCTTTATGCAGTCTTAAAATTTAGACTTCTTTCTCTATAGGGGGACATTAGCTGTAGATCCTAGAGTGAAGCCAGACATTTCTCTGATTGGGCAGTCTATTGTGCTGCACTTTAAAGTGAGGAGTAGTTCAGTCACACAGAAAGAGGACCAGACACCACCCAGCTTCCTGAAGTGAAGCCAATCAGGTTTTATTCTCCTGGCGTGCACACACACAGGATTTTTAAACACGGAGATGCAGTGTAAAGGCAACAAAGTGACATTCCATATATAAACCAGTATTCATTTGGGCATTTACGGAACAACAAACAACCTCCATCCATTCTCTTCCATCTATCCAATTCAGGGTTGCTGGAGCCTATCCCAGCTGTCTTTAGGGCAAGAGGCAGGGTAGGGCTAACACATAGAGACAGACAACCATTCACACATATGGGCAATCTAGAATCATCAATTAACCTAATGCTACTAACTGCATGTCTTTGGACTGGAGTACCCAGAGAGAACCCACACAAACAGAGGGAGAACATGCAAACTCCACACATAAAGGCCCTGGCCTGATGGTGGAACTGAACTCAGGACCGTCTTCCTGTGAGGCAACAGTACTAACCACCACACCACCGTGCTGCCTGCAACAAAACACCTGCAATGAAAAATTCTCCCATCGACAGTATATATGTTTCCATACATACTGAATGGAATTTAGATGTAACCACTGTTACATCAGTCACTGGTGAAGCCTCGGAGCCTTCATTTTTTCTTATGATATATTTGTTTTTCATTGTCTGCCTTCACACAAAATGAATGTGAGTGACATCACATTATTAATCCATAGGGTTTACTGTGCAGCTATAACAGCTTCAACTCTTCTGGAAAGGCTTTCCACAAGGTTTAGGAGTGTGTTTGTGGGAATTTTTGACATTTATGAGCTCAGACACTGATGTTGAGAAGGTCTGGCTCGTAGTCTCTGCCTTAATTCATCCCAAAGGTGTTCTATCAGGTTGAGGTCAGGACTCTGTGCAGGCCAGTCAATTCTTCCAC
>VVHJ01001386.1:13576-26265 GCA_015107715.1 Tylochromis polylepis
CTTGTGTGATTTTCCCCCCCCCCCCCCAAGCTCCCAGTAACCTGAAGACAGCTTCAACCATCTGTGTGTTGAAAAATATTAACGCATCCGTTAGTAACACCGCTACTTTTAACGCTGTTATTCCCATCACTGTATATATGTCTTGCTTTCTATTTTAGGTGACCAGTTGAGCATAAGATGGGTCAAAATTGTTTAAAGATGGAAAAAAAAAAAAAAGTAGCCACTGTGATGCTCCTGTCCTGTTTGAGGACCCGTGAGTTTTTACTGGCAGGAAACTGAGCTCACTCCATGCTCTCATGGTAGCAAAGACAAGGTAGCCGCAGCATAAAGAATAACATCATCTTCTTTGACCCGAAATGGGACTAAAATTAAAATTTCAAAATAAACACCAGATTACATTAAGATTTGGAACGATTCGTCAGGAAAGTGTTTAAAACAAGTGAGCAGCAGGCTCATCTCTCCTTTGTATTACATACAGTCAGGCTTATTTTTGCAGCCAAAGGAATCGCCCCCTGCAGGCCATTAGAAAGAGTGCAGATTTAAGGCACTTCTGAATTGGCTTCATATTTGAGATCCGGAGCTACTTCTTCGGTAGACGTAGCAGTTTTGGTGCCCAAACAAGGACAAAAGTAAAAAAAAAAAAAAAGTTTAAAATTTTAAATGTTTAAATTTAAAAATGTGTAATGTGTTTTCCTTAAAAGAGAAAAACACGTCCCATGAAACCAGATTAAGAATGCATTTTAGCTGAATGGGAAGGTAATTTTCTTTTAGGAGGAGGACATGGCTGTCAGCTGAATACAAGCATATAACACACTTTGATACTGGGCTCATCAATGGTGACAGAAAAGCAAGAAATAATGCTAAAACCTGTGAGGAACAACATCTCAAACATAGTCATGTGAATGGAACATGCATATGACAGTAATGACAGATTGAAGAGACGCAGTATTAAGGTTGCAGGTCTGGGTATTCCTTAGGAAGGTGGGCTCTGCTGACACGCTGTTGCAGACCCTGCAGCTCCGCTCAGCCCAACAGCTGCTGCAGAAACAGTGACATTAGTTAATGACGTGACACACTGACTGAGAGTTATGTCAATTCTTCTGGGCTTTATTTAAAAAATAGATACACAGTGTGTGTGTGTGTGTGTGTGTGTGTGTGGTGTAGCTGCAGGCAAGAGTCGCTGCTGCTGGTGTGAGCAGTGAATAACTTAGCCTTATGTCATTAGGGAACATGAGTGGACAGACATTAATGGAAAAACAGAAGGTAAAAGGTTGAAGTCAAGTTGGTTTTGTTCTTTTTTTACTTCTGTAGTCTTCCAGGCTGCTTTCATAAGGTTAAAAAGCAGCACATTGCTGCTGTGGTTAATATGTATGTCATATAAACAAAAATGTCTTTGGTTATATAAAAGTATATGGTGTCAGGCACAGGTGCGGTTCTGTTAGTGATGTATAAAGCAGGTATAAACATAATGTAGCGTGCTGCTGCTCGGGAAATGTTCTCAGGATGATTCACATGAGCTGCAGAAACTCAGAAAGTGATGAGATGCGAGTCAAAATTATATTTTCCTTCAGCCTGTAAATATATTTCTTGGCAGGAGACAAAAAAAGCCTCCAATTTCAGACAATGAGGAGATCTAATGATGAATACCATTCTTGTTTCCACCTTGTCCAAAATGCTCCCCGCTGACATTAAATACTCTCATGTGTGCAGACTAATTTACAGGTTTGCTGATGTGCTGTGCTGTTTGTACACAGAGCCAAGCGACACCTTATCAGGAGCAGAATGTCTCCTGGATGAGTTGCCAGGACACTGACTTGGCACCACCTGCCTCTGAATGGATACTCAGGAGTCAGCAGCTGTGCGCGCCAAGTCTGTTTTTCTACAGTGAACTCATCCCACTGGAGGCCGATCCATCATGCTGCTCAGACCTTCACTGGGAGGCTCCCAGCATCTAAAAATCTGGCTATTAGCCCGATCCACTACAATTAGGATAGAAAATGGGGCCGTGAAAAGAAGGCTCCGGTGTTCTTGATAAGTTTTTCATTTTTAAGTTTTGAATAATAAGTTTAAAAATGTGTAAGACTATAATTGTTTAACTATACTTTCATTTCTAGCAGACTCCAGCACTTAAATCTGTTTTAATCAGTAAGTTTTCCAGTGCTACAATAAATCAAAGGATTATGTGTAACAAACAGGGAGACATCATTCCTGAGTTTCAGCCATCTTCTAACTTTATTACCTGTGTCTGTCAATAAAAAGTCTGGTGTACACTACCTACCTAGCATAAAGTGTCAGAGTTAGCAACTCAAGTTCTGGAAATCTAGGTAGCTATAAAGCCAGACATTATTCAGAAACCAAAATATGCTGGTAGAGCTATATCATTTGCTAGTTTTGTTCAGTTCATCTGTTTTAACATAATTACAAAAGACAATTTCCACATTAGTTTTCTTCCTTATAAGTATGCCTAGAGAGTTATGCACAGAGTGCTGATGTTCTCCTGGGTAAACAGACAGTACAAGCACCTGTTCGTTTTCAGTGGCTCATTTATATCACAAATAATCAACTTTTTACGATACTACCTTGGATTCAGGTGATAATTCTTAGTTATCACAAGTGCAACAAGTTTTGTTCTGTTTGTTTTGTTTTTTTTAAACGATGGATATTCAGACTGGCAACCTATGCAGGGTGTACTCTGCCGCTTGCCCTATAGTAGCTGGGATAGGCTCCAGCCCCCTGCGACCCTCAACTGAATAAGCAGAAGAGGATGGATGGATGGATGGATATTCACATAGTAAAGGCGAGGAAGTTTCATGCAGTAGATGAACAGATTCACTGGCCAATATGACTAAATGAGACTGATGTAAGCCTGGAGGAGACAGTAGAAGGAAATTTTGCAGAATGAAGAGGCCTAAAAACTTTGAGAACACATACAAAAAATCCATCCTTTAGTCCGCTTGTTGCCTGTGGTTTCCGTCTTTGACACCGGCAAAGCTCCAACGCACTTTCCTGTCAACAGCTACTTATAAAAATCCTGGGTTTAAATTCCTTAACAGGACATGTATGGTGTATATGTATGGAGGCACTCAACTGGAATTTCAGATGAGAAGATTAATCCCTCTATGCATCAGTGCTGTATTAGTGCAATAGTTTCTCCATCCACAGGGGTCTATGGTATCTCAAATATTGCCAAGTGCAACATTTTCCTGGTAAAACATTTACTGGGTATGTCATACTCATCCTGATGGTAATGTCTATGCATCAGTGCAGGACTGGGTCCAGTCCAACCTCTATACAAAGTACTTTTCAGTATGATTTGAACCCAACATATCCCTCAGTGAGCTTCCCAGTCTTATTCATCATGAGGAAAAAAAAAGAAAGGATTTACTGTAAGAAAGAAAGAAACAATTTATGGGATAAGCTCTTAGGGCATCTGCCAGTGGGGAAGACCGGCAGATATACAAAAGCCATCTGTGGTTGATGATCATAGTGCACTGTCTCAAAGGGTCTTAGCATTCTAAGAATATAAGATGAGTTGTTGGGTAGAAAAATCAGTGCAGTGGAATGATTGCTGCTGAGAGTGCTCTTAATGAAACCAATTTTACAACTGGATAAATGAGGAGAAATTTTCATTTACTGGAATAGATTTCCTTGAAAAACATCTCCTTGCAAATCACTGACACGCCATCATATTTTAAGCAGTGGATTATTAGTAGCTTCCTCTAACACTTGGTTCTCATTAACTTTCATTTCCAGTGTAATAAAATCAAAGGACAAGTTTGAAGATGTAATGCAGGACATTCTGTGTCGTGTATGAGTAATCCGAGCTTGGTTTTTAAACACTGCACCATTTGATTGTTGCCAACAAACAAGAGAACCTGGTGATGATGTCTGTTCATATATATTTTAGCTGGCCATTTTCAGGAATCTCACATTTCAGAAAATCTACAGTAGTAGCAGCAAAGTGCTCATTCTGTTGACTGTCTCTAGCCAACATTACTAAAACATACATAAAGTGAATGAGTAAGTTGTCATACTAAGCTGTAAATTTACAGTCAGTGTGGAGTGTCGCTGATTGAAAAACAACAGCAATGCTTTAAAGTGCAGCTAAACATAACACTGATTTACTCCCAGTGAAGTAAAGGACCAGAAAAATATAATTTTGATTCATAATCCAAAATAATTCCAGTCCATAATACCTTCTTTCAGTCTTCAGTAGTCCAATGGCGGTGTTTCATGGCCCAGGCAAGCCTCTTTGTCTTATTCTGACATCTTAGCAATAGCTCTCTTGCTGCAACTCGTCCTGTCAAACCTGCAGCTTGAAGTCTTCTCTTCACAGTTGAAACTGAGGCTTGCTTACTACTACCACTATTAAGCTGTGCTTGAAGCTGTTGTCCTGTGAGCCGCCTATCACGCAAGCTCTTAACTCTCAGAAACTTGTCCTCTGATTCAGTTGTGGCTTTGGGTCTGCCAGACCTCTTCCTGTCAGAGTTTGCCCCAGTTTCTCAGTGCCTTTTGATGGTGAAGGAAACTGTACTCACTGACACCTTGACTTTCTTTGCAATTTCTCTGTAGGAAAGACCTACATTTTTAAGTGTTATGATGGTCTGTCTCTCTTCCATTGTTAATTGCCTTTTTCTCACCATTTTTGTAGCAACACACTCCTTTCTGCAGTACAATGCACAAGTACTGTTCAACTGATGCACATGAGGGTATGGTACCACAGTGTGTTCCAACACTGCTTTTATGCAAACAGAGGGGGTTTTAAGTAATCCAGAAAAGTTGGAACACCTGTAGGAATTAGTAGCACCAGCTTTCAAGTCTTGATCAGCTTCCATTGCTGCAGAACAACTTTAAATTGTTAACCCATTTTGTGTTCCCTGAAAAGGCCTTTTTGTATGATTCTGAAATGTACATTATTTTTCAGTTTTGGGTAACCTTACCATTCTTTTAACCTCTGGCAGTTCACCACTTACCTTTGTACCATTTCAAGCTATTCATTGGACTTGAACGACTTGCTCTGCAATAAATAACTAGAAAAGTTGGGGCGTTCTAAAACTTTTGACCGGTAGTGTGTGTGTATATATACACACACACACACATATACACATATATACATATATACATATATACACATATATATACATATATACACATATACACATATATACACATATACACATATATACACATATACACATATATACACATATACATACATATATATATATATATATATTTTTTTTTTTTTTTTTTTTATATTTTTTTTATTTTTTTTTTTTTTTTTTTGGTTTTTTTATTATTAAATAGATCCTTAAGATGTTAACTGTTAGTAGAAAGCTTGCTGCTACCTACATCAACAGGGGTAAGCCCTTTTACTGTGTCTAAGAAGTAAACACAGATGGGATGACACAATGGAAGAAAAGGGGGTTGACTGTGGTTAAATGTGTTAGCAGGCTTCGGTTTTGCTCCTCACGTTTGGCCGTCAGGTGAGTCCCAGTAGGTACAGGTAGGTATGCAGACAGATGATGGCGGGTGAGGAACATGTGTTCATTACATGACCCTCCCCTTGCCGTGACGCTTTCTCCCCCCCCCCTCCTTTTCTGGTCTTCCACGCCAGTATTTGTGTCCTAGTGGAAAATCACAAAGAATAATATGGATAATTCTTTCACCAGAATATGATGTACCAGTGATGTATAAATACCAATAAAGCTGAAGTAATTGTTCTAACCTGGGATATTCCTTCGTTTTCTGTTTTAACTTTCTCTTTCATGTGGTTAAGCCTACGCTGAGTACCACCTGGGTAAGGTTGTGGGTGTTTGCTGTCTGGAGCGTGCCCCTGCAGTAATTAAACTTCTGCAGTGTCAGATAATTAGTTGCTACGTGTTGAACACAAAATCTGAAACTTTGTCTTGTCATGATCGGGTTTCGGTGTTACTTGGTGCAGCTACTCGTGGGAGAAATAAAATTTTAACGCTAAATTATGTGACTAGACTAATAAAGTCAGTCAATCCAATATTCATTTCTGTGCGTTTTATTTTTTTTAAATTTACATATCACGTATTTTTAATTCCCAGGGGACTTCTCTCTGATCTGGTTTCATAAATAAAACTTGGTTTGGTCTCCCTACAGTCATCTATTTCTACATAGTTTGTACATAAAATAAAATGTGACACCATTTTAATTTTGAAAACCTCATCTCATCATATTCTAATGGAATTTAAATGCTGTGGGAGAATTACACATGATGATGAATCCTGCAGCTGTGAGTGAGCCCCACCTACTGATCACAGTTAATAGTGTTCATTTGTGTCCTTGGTATAGTCTCTTTTTGTTGTTAGACATCTTGGTATTGAAAAAAAAAAGAAAAAAGACTGACATAAAAATTAAGTTGCTGTAAAAATGATACACTGACATAAATTGTGTCCTGATTTATTTCAACAACACAGGCAAACACACGGGTGCAGTGCTGAATCCTTGTCCGTCAGCTCAGAGGAAACGAGTACCTGAGCTTCGTACCTCATACTTGTTCCTGATGTTTCAGGTCCCGCTGGAATCCAAATGTCCCCTGAGGCATTCATTCGTGCCGTGTCAGGTCGTTATGGACGTCCAGCACGAGTAAAACAGTTTGGGGATCATTTTTGGGTTCTGAAATTATAATCTTCTGGCAAATAGCTGCACAGTCAGAGTGAAGAAACATAAATGTCTTACAAAATGTCCCTCATTACAACAATAAGGTTAAAGCAACAGTCTTGTTTAAAGGGGGAACGGTAGAGGACAAAGTTTGACAGGCTTTAGACTTTTTGCTCAGCAAAAACAGGCACAACACTACTTTCACTTAAAGTGCAATTTACAGGCAATTTACACATCCTCTGTAGGACACTGTCATCATTCAGTGCAGTAGATCTCAAGTGAAGCAGAATGATTCTCACGTTAAAATACTGTCCAATAACACTGCATCATCAAAAAAAGTGGCTCATCTTCAATGCATTTTCATGAAAGGTGCCGTGTTTCATAAAACAGTTCTGTTTGGCAGGAATAATTGTCACTAATGCAAGCCCCGGTCCTCTGGGAGACGGGGCAGACTGTGGGCGAGCACAAACGAGGCTACCGCAGAGCTGAAAAAGGCATTAAGTGGAACCACCTTCAGAAAGGCAGAAGAATATTGTAGAAAATCATGAAGAGAATAATGCTGGCTGAAAGTGCCGTTTTCAACAAGAAGGCAACTTTTTTTCTTCCAGTTTAGCCCATTAAGTGTTCCCGCAGTTTATCGCTAGTACACCAGGTACTTGAGTTCAGAGTATATGAGAGGAAACATGACTGTGCAGGCTCGGTACAGGATGGCTGCACTCTTAAATAAAGCTCGGGGTTTGGTGCTCCAGGATTCAGACTTGAAGTTGTAGTAGACTGCATACAGAGCCACGGCAAAGAAGTGTCCAATAAGGGTCAGGGGTTTGGGTGACAACCTGTCAAAAGAAAAAAAAAAGTCAGACTTACAACCCCCTGCACACACACACACACACACATATATATATATATATATATATATATTATATATTTTATTTTATTTTTATTTTTTAAAATCTTATATCTAAAAGTACTTTCAAATTTTGAAAATTATCAAAGACAAACAATGGAAGCAGTGAGGGAAAAAAAACTAGCATGGCTCTCTGAAAATAAGAAGCCAGATTCCTCTAAAGCTCACTGATAAATATGTACTATATCTAAAACTGATATCTAAAAACTTGCTGGGTGTTACATGACAGACTCTTTTTGTGATCAGACACCAACTACCTCCCAGCAGCAGCTGAAAGAGATGCAGTGTGAGCTTTGGAGGGTCTGACAGCAGGATTTTTGGACAGAAACAAGCTTTTATGCTAGGCTAAGCTAGCAGTGTACCTGTTGTAATGTCACATTAAGCATACGGGCATAATTAAG
This sequence comes from Tylochromis polylepis, assembly GCA_015107715.1. Lineage (NCBI taxonomy): Eukaryota > Metazoa > Chordata > Actinopteri > Cichliformes > Cichlidae > Tylochromis > Tylochromis polylepis. Next base: position 21,512 of record VVHJ01001386.1, read on the forward strand.
ACTCACTATTCTTATACTGAATAGGGACAGCTAAGGCAACCAGGTGAACCTCCGCAAATGTCAAACTGTTCTGCTGTCTCTTCTGTTCAGTTTGGTTTGTAGTGGAGGAAAGTGTTTAGCACTTACACTGAGAGGAGTCCAATGGGCCCAGCAACGCACTCTCCACCAAGCTTAAAGTACTGGAAGCAGGCCTTTCTCAACTCATGAAGAGAATCTGAATAACACAAAACATGGATGAGAATCCAAAGTAAAATTAATGCAGATTTTGAGTTTGATCACCTGTCGATAATGAAAGCCAACATTTATTATCTTCCATCAGTGCTTTTCATGTATCATTAGATGGAGGCAGGCAGACACTCACTGTCAGTGGCTGCAAACAGCTCATACAGCGCCTGGGCCAACACATTCACCACAAAAGAATGTGATGACTTGCGTTCCCAGTGGAATTTTTTCTTTGCCTGTTGAGAAGAGGAGGGGAAAAAAAAACAGAGTGATATTGCACACATTGGCCTGCAGTCTCTTACCAACAGCAAAGGAAATAAAAGGACACAGAAAATATGACAGCATAAATATAGCTGCTGCTTGCAGTCACACAAAAATGTGACTTAGAAAACAAAAAATCAAATGAAAGTGCTTTCTAGTTTTTTAGACTATACACTACACAGTTTTTTTAAATAATCGTTTGAATTTAGGGAAAGGTGTTCTAGTTATAGCAAGCAAACGCATGCTCACCTGCAGCACGGCCCTGTCGTCATACAGATCGGGAATGTTCTTGAGCAAACTCCTCCAGATGCGAACGTCATTAAGAGCAACACTCATCCCTCCTCCTGTCAGAGGGTGCCTCATGTTGTAAGCATCACCCAGGAGGAGCACGCCTGCGAACAACAGACAGCAGTTTGTCTCCTATCTTATCGCCAGATGGTCTTTTTCATTTTCGGCACTTTAGCAAACGTCTCAGCCGCAAGCGAAGCACATCTTTAAAGAGTTATGCTTTGGTCTCTGTGACGCGATCCAAAATTTTTTATCAAGTTTACAATTTGTCACACTGGTGCTAGTTTCTCTAAGTTAAGCCTTTCTTGGCCCAGTACTCTACTTCCCGTTTCCTAAAAGGTCAATAAAATCCTTATTTACCTTAAGTACAAATGAACTGTTAATTAGTCCAGAGAACTCATTTCTTTTCTTTCTTTCACCTTCCACGGAAACATACATCGTCACAGATCACAAACAGCCCTCGGGCCACCTCCAGCAGAAATCAGTCAGTCAATAAGACTTCAGTACCTGGCTTGTTGACGGGGGAGGGAGGGAGGAAGCTGGCAGGCATGGACCTGAGTCGATCGTTCTGTAGCGCCACCATGAAAGGCTCCTTTAGATGCTCTGAAGGAAGGAGAGAAAGAGAGAATGCGGGAGGTCGATCAGTGAGCCAGCTCTGTGGATGAAAGCCCAAAGGTGCACGCTGCGCACATGCACAGGGGAAAAAAGAAAAAGCTTTTTGGTGTCTAAATGTACATTTATCAATTCATCAGTGAGACTGACTCCAGCATTCCAGCTGGACCTGTGTCAAGGTTACTGGGGTGGCTGCTTTAATACTGTGGCTTTGATATTTCAGCTGAATAGCAGAGCACACCATGAATGTCAGTTCTGTCAACTGCAGCTTCCTGGGAGGTGCACGCCTCCTCACCAGCAGCACTCTGAATGGATTCCTGCCTACCACCGCTTCTGGCACCTCGGTTTGACTGCTCTGATCTTCACATGACCTTCATTTGTCTCTCAGCAGAGGGTGTTTTTTTTTCTTCTCTATCTTCTTATCAGGGGTTATCACACAAAGACACAACCCTTCAAGAATAAATAAAGCGTGTTCTTTATCATTCACCTGGCAGCTGTGGGTAGATTTTCTCAGCCATGTACTCTGGCAGGTTACGAGGCATCTCTCCCCTGACGTCCACGAGCACTCTGGTTTGAGAGGAGGAGATCTGGTAGATGAGCACTGGGCTGGGATTGGCCAGGACCAGCTCAGCGTGGTTTGCCTTAAACTGCGGACAGTCCTGCAGAGACAAGCGGTGGATTCATTATTATTACTGTTTATTATACTACATATTAATGCTAGCTAACGAGGTATTTCTCTTGACTATACCATCTTTAAAGATATAACACATTTTGCGGTCAACTTGAAAGAAAGGCAGATATGAAATGTAAAAATTTCGAAGTAATAAGGCTTTGTGTTGATTTTCAACCAATAAATCATTGAGCTGACCTTGAATACCTTAGGAGGATGGATTGTTAACATGACCCCACTCTACACCCCTACAAAGTTTTATCAGAATTCCTTCAAAAGTTTTCAAACTATTGTGGTTACAGACAGAATGACATGCAATTGCTGCCAGAAACGTAACCTCCTTGGCAGAGGTGATGAGTTTTAGAGTTCTGGGAATTTTCACTTCAATTTTGTGTGGGAGCTCTAATGGAAAGGCGGTCAGAACAGTTTCTTACAGCTGGGTGAAAACTTCTTTTCCTCTTCTTCTAGTTTCGTCCAAGTTTGTGTGATTTGTAATTCTTGTTTTAAAATTGAAAAATATAAGTATAAGTAAAGTAAGTATAAGTAAAATATAAGTAATCACTGGTAGGATTCATCAGTAACAGAACACGGTTCAGCTCGTCACTCTTTCAGCAGTGGAACCGCTGCGCCTGAACTCCACGTACCTTCATCAAGCATCCAACAAAGTGAGAGGAGATGCGAGCCTTCCCGGACACCAAGCTCTTTCTGAATTTGGAGAAGCAGCCGTCGGCCACCACAGTCAAAGGCGCGTGGACCTCCTGCGGGACACACGTTTCAAAGTCGTCACACACCCTCTGATGTAAATAAGGTATTTCTTTCAGCGAGGCGAGAGGGAAACACGAGGCAGCGTCTAACAGTTCTGCCACTACCACTGAGCTCCCTCTTCTCACCTTGATGTCTCCAGTTTCTTTATCCTTGTACTGGACTCCAGTTACGCAGCCGTCCTCTTCCTGCAAACTGGTCACGGTGCCTTCTATGAATGTAACACTGGGGGGCGCAATTAGACAGTTAGAAACGTCTGGACTATCTGCCCACAGAGCAGAGAGATCATTGAAAAGTAAAGACTGACTGCTTAAGGACAATATGTGTCTCTGATGTGGCTGAATGTTACACCTCTCTAACTGAAAGTCTGTCATTGTGTACACACGTATCTCCATGTTGATTCTATAAAGATATACAGTACAGTAAGTAAACCAAGATTCTTCTTATTATTATTCAGAGCAATCGTGTAGGACAGAAGAGCAGGTTCTATATTCTTCTGTTCATATCAGCCACTTGGCACTCAAAATCTTTCTTATTCGTGACTCGCTCACTTTGCCTCTGCCATGGCGGCTCTCCTCAGGCCCATGATGAATCGACCGTGATGAAAAGCTCGGCCACAGTGGATGTTTTTTTCCTTCTCTGGGTAGGGGATCTCCACCTCTGTGCCACTGTCTATGTCGTGGATCACGTAGCCGTGCACCAGATGGGCGTCCAGACCCTCCACCGAGCCTGAGGCCAAACACAGCAACAGATTACAGTTACACAGCGCGTATTCACTATTTATTTAGTCCACAGATGACTCGGAGCAAAGGTTAAAAGTAGCTACAGTGGGTCAAGTAACACAGGATCAGTTTATAATGACTGGCCCACACACAAAGTCCAAAGTTACTTAGGATACATTTGATGTCCTTAAAGAGTGACATCAAGATCTAGAAGTAGTTGTTCCAAGTATAATTTCACAAAGCTTTAGGGGAGCTGCTGGAATATATTTATTAATAAAAGTTCATATCATGTATGCATGCTCTCCACTAGTGGAAGGCATTTAGAACAGAGAGGGGAAAGCTGCAGGAGGAACGCTTTAACTATATTTCTACTGCAGCTTTAAGTTTCTAACAGTATCATTTAGAGATGGAGCCCTAAACACAACGTTAGAACGACTCTCAGCGAAAGCCAACACCATGCTGAATGCTGAAAAAAACGGCTAAATGGGGATCAAACAGTGTTGGGCAAGTTACTTTGAAAAAGTAATTAGTTATAGTTATAGTTACTTCTTCAAAAAAGTAACTGAGTTATTAACTGAGTGACGATATTATAAAAGTAACTCATTACTAGGAAAAGTAACTATTGCGTTACTTTAAAAAAATGTGTAACCTCTGGACTCCAGGGTATAATCGGCCGTTTTTGACTACCTTTAATTTCACTTCTACATTTCACCTTTAAAAACGGTTTACCTCGCCTTGTTTGGTGTCATTCTTTTCAGCACAACCTCACATGTCTGAATTTACTGTTATTTTTTCATTTTGACCCACTGTATTAACACAATTGATCTAAAATCAGACAAAAACATAAAATCTGAGAAGAAAAGTTATGTTTTTTACTGTAACGACCACGAACATGTTTAACAAATCATTTTCATAACTTGAAATGCAAATATAAAGTGTAAATTTTAAAACCTATGCACAAGTTTTGCAAACAACAAAGTTAAATGCAGCTATTTATCTAAAAATGCAGCCAAGGCATTTCTTTTTACAACCATTTCAAACTGTTTACAGAACAATCAGGTGTTCTGCATCAAATAAGAACACACAATTTATTTATGCCACTCCAAAAAAAATCATTTCTGTCCACTGAGAGACAGAGGAGCACATCACAGCCTGATACCTGCAGGCCTGACAGCAGGAGGTGTATCACTCCGCCTGTTCTCCACCTGGAGACAGCG
>VVHJ01001390.1:7217-29177 GCA_015107715.1 Tylochromis polylepis
ATAAGAGATGCAAAAAAGAAAAAAAAAAAAAAAAGAGCCAATACAAATAAAACAACAAGTCTGGCATGATTTACCTCAAACTGCTGCAGAACAGCACGCTGAGTTACCAGCTTAAGATGTGTTGCTACCATCTACAGGACACTCTAGATATTGCAAATCCAAACCGCAGAAAAAAACTTCATTCTGTCCCACCTGGATTGTCCCCATAGTAGAAGCTCCAGAAACTCATCTTGAACTTGAGTGCTTGTGTTCTTTTCCTGCACAAACTTAGTGAGTCGAAGATCCATCTGCATGAGGATGTCTTCCCACGCCTCACACATACAGGTAAGTGAGAGGTGCAGGTATTGCAGCAGGGTGGAGATGTGGGTGAACTTGCGTGCCATCCTGGTGACCTCAGGCAGGCAATCTGACAACAACCCTGTGTCCAGCTGGAAGAAGAAGACATAGGTTTAAGAGAAATTTAGGTAAAGTAGAGAGGATGTCAGAAAAAGGAGAAGCGAAGTAAAATCATCCATCTCACCTGAACATAGCAGATCTCTGGGTTGTTGTCAGCAGATCTGACTTCTGTGATGACAGACAGAGACTTAAGATCACTGGACAGACTCAGGCTGCGGCACGTTCCCAAAACCTGCAGGGTGTTGTTACGGCAACACAAGTTTAATCACTATTATTTTTATGCACTTTAGACATTAGTTTGTGGGATTTACTATTTCACCATTTAAAGAGGATCTTAACGGATTCTTTCACTCGTTTTCTGTCATATAGCTACTGATAATGGTAGATGCACATACTAAATAAGGCCAAAGTTTTAAATAATAAGGTCAGCGTGGTTTTAACAGTCCATTTCAGACAGGCTTCTTTTTATTCTTGGCTCTTTATGATGTCAAAGAGAGGCAATGTCTGAAATATGGTCACCCCAGACAGAAAGCCCTTGCTCTGAGCACAGTTCACATCGTTTATGAGTTTCCACTAATCAGAAGAAAGTTGGCTTAAAGGGAGCGGTCCTAAAACAGCTCCCTTTTGACATAAAGTCTGGTGTTAAGTTGTTACGTCTGGTGGCTAAGACCGACCCAGTGGGGAACAGAGGGTTCTGATTTGATGTTTACCTCTATCCATACCACTCTGGAGCTCTTGTGCTAATAATGCGGCACAACTGATTTCCTACATTGCATATCGGCTTAATAGTACATTTCTTTCCGTTTCTAGAGCTAACTCTTCCTCACACAGCTGATTTCTACATTTAATATATGAGCTGCTGGTGCTGCAACAACATACGCTTACGTTTAGGGGGTGTAACAGTCCTTCAGATCTACAGTTTCTCTTTATACCCAGGATTTTCTTTAGTGAGGAAGAATAACCAAAAACAACTAAAATCTTTTACCACAGGCCCGCTCACTTTATCAGGACTGGATCATGAACAAAAAAATAAACTCCATCTGATGTACATACAGCTTTTACCAGATTAGCATGCTTTGACTAAACATTAACAGCTCTACATCTATATCACTTAGGACTGTCACACTACCTGATTTCTGCTGATATCATGACATTCTCATTAAACTCAAAATAAAAAGACATTTTGAAAAACGTCCTCTGGTCATCCTTCATTTAGAAGCCACTTAATGAAAATGTGATCAGTGTAAAGTAGATTTACAACTGTCTTTTAAAAGATATAAAAGAAAACTTCACTAAATGAAGAAAAAAGCCTTACCCCTTCCAGCGTGGCAATCTTGTACATGCCATAGGCATAAAGCTCCACAAAGCTTGTATTTCCTCCCAGAACAAGTATGTTCAGCCTGCATGGAAACAACATAAGGTGGTGAAATCATTTACAAAGCACGCTGCATTTGAAATACTAATGTTTGTCCATGTACTGATTATTTACCGGACATCCCCCAGGAGTTTAAGTATCTCATCAGATTTTTCCTCACTGTGAAACAGATAGAAAAATAGACTCAGCTGATGCAAAACATTAGATAACAGCTCCATTTCATTAAAATGTTGTCCCACCTGAAGATCTTTGACGTTGTGCTATAGCTGGGAAAAAAAAAAAGTTTGGATAAATATTACTAATTCATCCAAGGAGCTGTCTTCTTACAACTGGATGTGCCATTAATACTGCGGTTACCTCTTGGGGAGAGTTGGTAGTTTGGGAAGAAAGAGTTTGGATTCATCCTCTGAGTTGTAAAAAGAGCTGAGGGCACTGAAACACATCAAAACAATCACTCTCATTATTCTACGCACCCTCCACACCACTGGCTTGGTTTCTGAGCCTCAATCGATGCATACCTGCTCTCCTCAATCACCTCCATCCAGTGCATGCAGGTTACAGGACTTTGCATAGGAAACACATGGAGGATCTCTGCTTTCTCAACATCACACAGGACTACCTGCTTAGTGTCTCCAAGACTGAATGCCAAAACTGAAGAGAGGACATATTACATCATGAGTCCATCAAACACATGACTAAAAAAAAAAAAAAGCAAAAGATGCACAGTCACGCCTTACTTTTGCCATCTGGTCTCCAGGCAATCGCTGTGATCTCCTTTCCAGTATACTCACTGGGTGGTCGGCTCCAAACACGGTGGAAACCAGCCAAGCGGTGAAGCAGCAACTATCGCAAAAACATAAGCCAAGTATTTAAAGTATTAACACACACACACACACAGACACACACACACACAATACTGAGCCATGTTTCAGAATAATTGTTTTAATATTACCTCTCCAGTTGTGTTGGCCAGAGCAATCAGATCCCTCTTTGGAGACCATGCCATACACAGTACAGGGTTAGGAAGTTGCTTCTCTCCTACTTGCCGGAAGGCAGGCATTTTGTTGGCTGAAAAAAAAATGTAAATAAAAATAACAGATATCAGCTCTCAAAAATACTGGAAAAACACACTTTTTGTTAAGCTTTTTTGTGACCGTTTTCTCTACAGTTTTGCTTTTATTCGTGTCAGAGCGAAAAAAGTCAGCTGAGCTTTGGTCGAAGAATGACACTACTGTGCTTATGTCAAACTCTTTATTTTACAGCAGAAACAAATAGTATGTTCATCACCTCCCTTGAAAAAAATAAATTTTTCACTGTGATACTGATCAACAATGTTATTACAATTCACAAATCAGACACTACTATCAATCAGTTATTTGCAAAAAGTTAGTTAAGCTAATTAATTAACAGCTTTAAAAGGTTTTCTTTTTAGCTAATTATTTGTATTATTAGTGTTGAGGAAGTTGAAGGAAAAAGTCATGTCAAATGTCTTAATAAGTTGTTTGGCTACCAAGTGCTGCCAGAACAGATTCAATGTACCTTAGCATCGATTCCTTCTCTGGAAATCAGCTGTAAGAATGAAAAACCATTCTTCATGAAAAATTACTAAAAAATACATTCTGACACCATAGTTACTTATGTTTACAATGTAGATTATAAAGAGTCTAATATGTCTTTAAAACAAATATATGCCATTTCCATGTAGATACATTTCTCCAGTTACTGAACCTATCATTAGATGTTCCTTGTTGTCTCTTTTATAAGAGAAAGAGGAGGGAAAAATTAAAATAAAATTATATATAAAATAACTGGACGACTTATTACCATCTCAATATTACAGATGTCTTTTTACCTTTAAATTCAAGGTTAGCATATACAGTTTCAAGCAAGATAAGATATACTAAGATAGATGTAACTAATGCTTGATTCATTTTTGTGAGATTGCATTTATGCACTTTTTTTAAATGATCATTATTAACTGATGTTAGTCTCTGCAATCATTAAATAAAACATAACCTGCAGATAACATACTCATTGTACCTGTCCAAAGAAAAAGTTTCTTTAAACTTTTCTGTAGGGAACCAAAGTGTTTGTATAGGTATTTTGGGGGGCAGACAGGTAGGGGTGTTTAAGAACAGGTAGAAGGGGAGATTAGCCTCTTAGATCAGACTCAGCCTGCAGAGGTGTAACTCACACCACTGGCTGGTACTTTTGGAGGCACCCTTTTTTCCCTTGGAAATAAGATGAATCCACATGTTTGATATGGCAGATTTTGCACCAGATGTAACCCTCTCACTTACCCAGGCTCAGGACCAGACTGAGCTTGTGACCCTTTGAGGCTGGGATTGTCTCTCCTCATGGTGTCAAACCAGGGAGCTTTAAAATAAGGTGAATGTGGTAACCACTATACAACACTCACACCACTTTAAGGTAAATACTGAACTGGCCCCTGTACTGGGGTCTCATGTCAAAGCAACAAATAGTCGTGAGGCAACTGCTACTGTGATTTGGCACTATATAAATAAAATTGAATTGAAAATTGAATGTTTTTACTGAACTGAAACAAAATCTAGAAATACTCTGAACGTTCTAAAAGACAAAAGGTACAGCACAGCAGTTTGAAAAACTGCAGTAATTTCTGACATCACTGTAATTTTTACCCATTGCAATGGCATCCAGTGGCATCCACTTCTGGTCCCTGGGAGTTATGCTTAACACCCAGGCCAAAGAGGGCAAGTGGAGTCAAACCATGCCCGTAAAATGATCTCCTACACCAAAAAAAAAAAGATCCCCCTTAAAGACAGGGTCAAAAGATTCAGGACTTTTCTTTAAGTTGTCACCAATCTGTATCTGTATTTGCGCGGACCTTTAATATGATTATGGAGATCATATTAAACAACACTGTTATAGTGCAACATACTGCAAGAAGGCACATGATTAAGATAAACAGATTCACTGACTGATAAAAATCAGATTTCTTTATAGTTTTCTGACAGATGAGGTTACTTCTTACGATCCCTGCTAAAAACAGCCAGACATTAAAAAAAAGTAACACAGAAAAAATCTAAACCTAAACTACAACCTAAATCTAAACTAAACTGAAGCTTTACATACCGTTTAAAGCTGACAGATGAGCGCTTTCTGTTCCACTGATATTATGCTAGCGAGTTTGCTAGCAAGCTAATGCAGAAAGAAGGCCATGGATAATATTTTTTATGATTTAGGACATTACAAGCGGGGAAATATGATTACCACAATACGCCACAGTGAGTTCCAAACGGTCTTGCGCCACCGAAATATTAATTTTAAGGCGGCTTCGTGGTGTTTTTACAACTACGCGGACACCGCCATTTTTTTTTCCTTTTAACCAATCACTGCGGAGCGACGGCGGGAAGGAAGGGACAAATTTACTAAGAGCGAAACGCATTAAATGACAACTGGAAATCACAACTGGAAAGGTGCAGATGACACAGTTGTACTTCTCACGTTCCTCAAACTAACGAGCTGCATCGATTACATTAACTGCTGGATTTATCAAAAGTTTTTAGAACTGAGCAGAGACAAGACAGAAATACTTGTTGTTGGGCCAAAAAAGGTCAAAGACAAAAAATTTGTTCTTATTTGTCATCAGTTTCTCTGAAACACAGTGAGCAAGTCAGGAACCTTGGCATCATTTTGGACAATGATCTAAGTTCTGATAATCACATCAATAAGGTTACCTCGACTAAAAATATATCTAAGGTTAGAAAATTCCCATCTCAAGCTGATTCTGAGAAATTGGTCCATGCGTTCACATCAAGTTGGTTAGATTATTGCAACGCTATGTTTGAGCTCTCAGGTCATCAGATTCAGACCTTTTAACTGTTCCTAGAATCAGATCCAGGTATGCTGAAGGTGCTTTCATTTATTGTGTTCCTGTTCTTTGGAACAAGCTACCTGCTGACTTGAGACCAATTGCATCCGTGTGTACAGTCAAAAACAGAGTCAAAACCTTTCTATTCACACAGCCCAACAATTTATAAGTTTGTTTGTTTTTCTTCTTTAAATTGTTTTTGTTTGTTCTGTTTTGCTTTTTCACTGCCTTGGGGCATTTTAAATCTACAGATTTTTAAAATATTTTTTCATTTTCCATGTGAAGCAAATTGAGTTTTCATGCAATGAAATGTGCTATATAAATAACATTGTCATTGTCATTGTCATATGCAACACATAGCTCTTTCTGTATTGGTACAAACCTACTAAAAAAGCTGAGACTTTATGTCTGTATCATTTAATCACTGAATTTAATGAGTCTAAAAAACGGAACAACTGAAGACTGAAGCAAACGGTTTTTAGCACTTACAAAAACTGACACTGAAGAGTTGCAGCCATTCTTAATCTTCAGGAATCCATTGCAAAGAAACTGTTTTGTGTTGTGCACATTCATTTATGCACGTTTTAACATGTCTGTTTTTGTGCAGCAGTAGAAACAGTAGAAATAACTCAGGAGCTTTTGACCTCCTGGGTGTATACCTGGTTTATTATCTTGTCTCAAAAGAACAACCATTTAATTGTTACATTAATCTTTTGGATTCATGCATGCAGCAGTTCTGGTTTCCTTTCACATGTTTGAGTTTTGACCCATGATCTTTTTTTATATCCTTTCTTTTATTCCTCGTGTACTTCTTGTCTTGTGTACTTCCTTGTCTTTGTCTCCATCTGTTTTGTCTTAGTCTTAGTTTTCTTCCCTACCTTTGTTCTGACATTCCAGCCAACCAACGTTTTTGCTTCCTTTGTGATTGTCTGCCTTGACCCCATTAGTTTTACATGTGTTGAGTGAGCCCTGTATAGTCTTGTCAGTCTGTTTGTCCCTGTTTGCCCCTGTGTGCTCTCAAACTCTTTGTGTGTTCCTGGATTACTGTTTTGCATTAGACAGATACTTTTGGAAGTTGTTTTTCGTTGTTAAAAACCCTTTGAAAAAATTAATCCTACCCCAATGACCTGCAATTGAATCTTCTCTTCTGTGTCTTAATATGTTTTAATGTTATACAAAATTATACATTACACAATGATACAATGATACAATTATACATATATATGTTGATTTTTCTAAGCATTAGCAAATGATGTCTATGTCTGACCATATACCTATAACCAAAATACTGTAAATATAATTTATGATGGAAGACCTTTTGCACACATGGTAGCTCATAAAGGACTGCTGGAAATGTTCCATGGCTATTCTTACGTACAGTAGACCACAAACCGTAATACTTAGAAGTCATTGCTAAATAATGTGGTTATTTTTAAATGATACCTTACAAAGTTATTGCTAAATGGGGTAGGATGACAAGCAAGTTGAATGTAAGATTACTCATTAGCTGGTGTGTCTGTGTGTGCGGACTAGATAGTTATTACAGAGGAAATTCCTTCCAGACTTATCACCTACTCTTGACTGTAATCAATGGCTTGATGAAGAACCAGAATAGCTTTAAGAGCACAAAATGTGATAGTGGCCCATAAATAGATCAAGTGAGGCTGCATGGTCCTTCACTGTCTGCGTCTTTCTACTCCACTGTACTGGCCTTACATGAAAAATAGAGTACAGTAAAAGTCAGTTTTTGTATCTATATAGGCACAGTTGGCACACATATACCTATTAGGGCTAATTATGGATCTCCACATATCTATACTCTACACTCACATACACACTAAGGGTGGGTATGTGTATGAGATAAATAAAGCTTTGAGTTTTTGAGAAAAGCACTATACAAATGCCAGTTTTCATTTGCAAGCACACCGGCTAATATCTGTGGAGCTGATTACAGTTAATAATGTCCTTTGAATGGACTGATAGCATCCAAAGCGGCTGGTGAATGAACAATGATATAAATAACGTATTTCCGATACATAATTGGATACGTTTTTTAAAAGGTGCATTTGTGCACCATTACAGAAGTACAAAATTGGCTGCTATAAAATACAAACTGCAATTTTACTATTACTACCCATGTGCATGGGTGTCGTTTTATTGTGTGCTACAGGACCTTACAAGGTTGCAAGCAGATACTAGGTGAAGTGTTGTGTTTTTGAAGTAGTCATTAGTGCCAGTGGTTTGGCTAGGTTTAAACACACAATTAGATGCACCCCACAAACACCACACAGTATTGTTCTTTTGTTTAATCAAATTAGGAGTAAGAATGTTGCTGCTCTTTATTTCATATTGTTTATTTTTTTGAGGCAGGTAGTTGTTTCCTCTTTGATATTTCTCTGCATCCTGCTTTTGAACAATAAATATATTTATCAAAAGCATCTGCTTACATGTTGCTTACCTCCACCCTGTAGCAGAGCTGGGAACTAACATTATACAAGTATCTTGTGTCAAATGTACAGTGGCGTTACCATAGAGGCTATGAGTCCAGTGACAAGCAGTTACACCTCTAAGGAAACAATAAGCTGATTTGTTACTGAAAGTTTTAAAGCCATCTTTCTCCGATGCCCTTAAAAATGTAAGAAATTAAATTATGAATGTTGGCGCGATCACTTGTATTTAGACCTTTACTGCTATGTTTACACTACTGACCTTGACTAAACTGAAGCTGAACCCTGAACTCCACCCAAGTATTGGTCCCAGGACCATTGTAGGATGCCATGCCTCTAGACAAACCAGCTAGCGGGGGGTCTGGGGTCAGTGGGTCAGCTCAGTTGGGCACAGAGGCAATACTAACAAACTGCAGTCAGTGTCAGATGGCTTCACTAGATAAAGAATGACATACTCTGCAGGATGTATATTATTTATCTTGACTACACAGATTAGTTGGCATTGTAAGCCTACTGGTAAGGGCTTATAGGAGTACACTGCAGGGGTGCAATTTGAAGTATTATAACAGCACGGCTTTACAGTTTTTAATTAACAAATACTGGTTCAGTATAAAAATGTCACCACCGCCTCCTGTTCCCCAGGACTACCTCAACACTATCTCTTCATGCCAGTATTCTGGCTGTGAAACCTGAGCCAGGGGCCAAATATAGCCCCACACAGTGAGCAGTTAGGGACCGGGACAGATGGGACGGCAGGCCACTGCAGAGGCAGTACGCTATTGGACCCTGAACCCGAGAGATCCTGCTGCCTGCCTGACCAATAAGGCTGCTCTTCTGGAAAGAGAAGCTTCTTTTTTCGACTCATTCTTACTGAAACAAGACAAACCTGGACCCACAAAACCAGGAGAGCGCAAACAGAGGACGAACAGAACACTCAAAGGTATGCTTTCTTCTGTTTTCTGTGCTTTACGGTTTGTTTCTTTATTGTTTGTCAAGTGTGTGACTGAAATCATTTAATCTGACAGTGACAGTAACAGTACAGCTGTTGTTAAATATAGTCTCTCAGTCAAATTCAAGCATCATGTATACAGTATCCTCTCTGTCATGTTTTTTAAGGCCATTTTGATTCCCTCTCGCTCTGAAGATTTTGTTCTGTTATTTATACCATAGTGAGATTGTAAAATAATGTAAAACATGCAATCTAGAAAAGATAAGGAGGTAGTAGTAACTTGGGCAGCAGTGGCAGTTATTAACATTTGTCAGCCAAACTCAGTGTTTATTCATATTTAATCATCACTGCGCTGGTGTTATTGCTCCCTTTGGGACACTGTCTCGGTTTAGTCTTTTGCCATAAGTGTATTTTGTGCAAGTGCAGCTATACCTGTGCGTGTTTAAAGGTAGCAACCTGCCGGGGGTGGGGTTGCAGTGCCGCTGTGAAACATAGCCCAGGGGATTAAAAATAACAACAGCTGGTCTTCAGGACGCCATGAGGCACTGAGTGTCGCGCTGCATCTTATATGTAACTACAACAACAGTTTCACAACATGCATACATACATCTAGGGCTAATGTCGCCATAGAGATCAGAGCTGAAGCAGCACACCCCTTTTAAACTACATGTGAAAGTGATCTATTGTCCATTCAAATGAATAGACGCTAGTAAACTCCAATTCTGACTAGAGAAAACTCACATGTAAAGAAGCATCACATTAAATAAATCATGTGTTCTGGCACAACATGGAGAAGCTAAAAAATAACAAGAAAAATTTGTAGTACATAGAACAACTTTGATGATCCGGCGAATGCCACACTGTTGGCGTAGACTGACCAAACCGATGTGGGACATGTTACTAATGCTGAGAGGAAGATTATAATCAAATGTTGACTTTAGATAGATAGATAGATAGATAGATAGATAGATAGATAGATAGATAGATAGATAGATAGATAGATAGATAGATAGATAGATAGATAGATAGGGTCCTCCCGAGTACATGCACATGCATCATGTGAAGGACAAATATGCTGTATTTACCGTCATTTGTATGCAATTTACCTTCTTAGACGCATAATAGGAAGCTACAGTTTGTTATATGGTCTTATGTGATAGTCTTTGTTTGTTTTTTTCTATTCTAAAAATCATAATATGAGATGAGGTGAGGGTCAGTGGGTAAAAATGCTGTACAATCCTGTATGACTGGGTGCAGGACATTCTAGCAAATTATATTTTTAATATCAACACCTTCATTAATCCATTAATAATTTTAGTATATGATAAAAAATCATTGACGACAGCATAATTTCTAAGAATTAATTGAAAAACTAGTAAATACTGTCTAAGCTGTTGTTGATGGCAATATGGTTTAGCACTGTCACCTCACAGTAAGAAGGTAGATGGTTCGAACTTAATGGAACTTTGTGGCCTTTCATTGTGGAGTTTGCATGTCATACCTGCACCTGTGTGTATTTTTTTTTAGGTTTCCTCTTACATTGCAAAAACATGCTTATCAGGTTAATTGGTGGTTCTAAATTGGCCATAGATGTGGATATGAATGAGCTCTCAATTTTACGAATTTGTCAACTTTCACTGCATTACAGCTGGGATAGGCTCCGATACTCCCACAACCCTTGGATAAACAGGAATGCATGGATGTTATCAATAGATGTTTGGCATACCATCATTTGACTTATGCTTCTGTTACCTAAACTCCCAAACAATATTTACATCAGTGTCGAAAGAATCAGTGTATCTGCAAAAATTCACCTTTTCTTTCAGAAGGGCAGACATTTTTCTGGTTTATGAGCTCTTGATGTTCATAAAATGGGCATTCATATTAGTATTTATAGCTATTATATGAACAAGTTTTAAAACGAATATATTAAAAAAAATCATGAATGTAAATGGTATTTCAGCCCTGAGACAACTATCGCAGTTCCTGTGAAGGGACAAAAAAACATGTGTGAGGAAAGTATAACAAAGAACAGGGGGGCAGGATAAAATGTCCTGACAGAAGCGGGGTGAGTAAATAATGCCAGTCATGCTCACTATGACTTCAGTAAAGGCCTTTGCTAATACCCACCAACTGTGTCCAAACAACACCAGACTGAGTCATGCTGCCTGCTATGTCTGTGAGAGCAAATGATACAGCATAGTAAAGTCTATTTTCTAATATTGTCTTCTCTTCTGTGAGCTTGTCATTTCCTTTTTTTCTTTTTCTTTTTTTTTTTACAGATGATTACAAACTGTACTGTCTGCTGTGTAAACATGATAAATGGCTGGTTAATGACATTTGCTGTGTATTTCAGGATGCAGGACGGGAGTTGGAATCAGCCACTCCCCATCTCACTGCTGCTAAAGGACCCGCCATCAGGCGCGACTTTGGAGGGTGATGGGGGCGTATTTTCTGAGGCATCCTCTGATGGGGAACTCTACCTGGACTCTGTGACAGAGCTGGATTCTGGAGATGGAGACTTTCCGGATCTTACCGCCTTCTTAAGTGCTGAAGAGATTAATCGTAGCCTGGACCTGGCCCGGGAGGCCTTTAATGATACATGTGAATCTGAAGATCCAGGTCCCTCTAATCCTACAGAACCGGAGCAGGCTCTCCAATTTGTCCCCTCCCTTTCTGTGCCCTCACAGACTAGTGAAAAGCTCACTTCAAGCCCAAACCTGCAGCATCAGACCAAATTCCCCAACCCAGATGACAATGCAGCAGTTCATGTTTCCTCCAGCCAGAATGCCCCTCTCGGTAAACCTGTACATGTGTCCAGTGAGGCTCCATCCTCTGCTGAGAAGGCTGTGCGTCACAAACCCATCCAACCGGTGTATAAGCAGGATAAACCCAGGCTGGTTCATGAAAGCCTGGAGCTGAATGATCGAGTGGGTTCAGCCACAGAGTTCTGCAGCAGAGCTGCCACATTTATCGAGGAGCTCTCATCCATCTTTAAAGGTGCTGCTCATTCAGAGCCAAGGATGGAGGAGGATTCCTCCTCTCCTGATAGTGGTTATCTGACTCCAAGAAGCCAGCGGCCGGTCCCTCAGGGATCAGCCTCTGGTCCCTCTCTGTCTCCTGGGCAACAAGAGGAGGCACAGTACAGCCAATCAGACATGGGCACTCAGCCTGGCGTCCCAGCAGGAGTGGCAGCTTCTTCAAGGTACCAAAACTCTGAAGCTCCAACAGCATACGGACCCCTGTCACCTCCTTGCTTCCTCCAGAAGCTGAAGAGTCAGGAGGTGGCAGAAGGGAGCCCCATTCGTCTGGAGTGCAGAGTCAGAGGAAACCCCCTTCCGCTGGTCAGGTAGGTTTTGAAAGTTACCTGCTATCAGTTATTACAGAATATAATTATTACATTTGGTGCCTTTATTTTATGGAGATTTTCAATTCATAGATTTTCAAATCTAGTGCCATGAAAAAAAAAGATTATCACAGCATTTTTACATCAAAATGCTTTGACGTAGATGCGCCACAATTACACCACAAAATGTTATTCTAATAGGTAAAATGGTCCTCTTTTACTTATTAGACTAAAATTTAATAAGTCATCTCTTTTTTTGGTTTTGGTTTTGGTTTTTTTTAGCAGATTTGGGTTGTATCTTCTACCTATTACCTGAATAAGGACTGAGACATTTATGAATAATGATACAAAAGAACTGTTTCCTGTTTTAGTTGCTTGTGGTGGACAATTTTAAGTTCAATCATTTAAAGCTGGATGGTGAAACTAAAGAAAAGAGAAGTTGTCCTCAGCTGTAGAAAACCCAGCAGAACTAAAGCTGTTTTGTTTTTCTGGAGATTTTATAACCTTGAGTTGTTACCTTGTAAACACTGTTGGATGAAGTATGTGTACTGCCTTGGTACTTATCTGGTCACTTACACAAACACCATGTGTTTTGGTTGAATGTGCTGCACTATATAATTATATAGCAAACTGACTGATACTGGATTTTTGGGGCTGATGCCAAAGCCATTAACAGGATTAAAACATTCTCATCTCAGTATATCTTCTAATATTCTCTAAACTAACACTGCCCCCAACCTTTAGCTTAGCTGTGATGCTACTCTGCTGCAGCTCCTGCAGAAAGAAACAGATTCCTACCATCTCTATTTCATTGGCTTAAAAGTGGAAATCTCAGAGAACAAGAACTCAGAATGAAACACACCGCTGTATCAGTAGCACCAAGCATAACAAACATGGCCTTTGTAATTTGGTTAGAATAACCCTTTAAGCATAGTTTGACCCTAAGATGTTAAATCAGTATGTTTCAAGAATGCCCTGACCTCCTCTATATAACTGTCGTCTATATCACAGTGTCAGTGATGTTTAACAGACCAGCTGTCAGGATCCAGCCTCACTGGCCTGGCCGTACAGATAAGGTGAGCCGATGTGTTGACAAGCAGGGGGGACTTCCACTCTGTGCAAGCACATTTGTCCTTTGGTACCTGTGCCAGATGAAGCAGGGACGCTGTTAATTTATGCCTGGATGAACTGTTATTGCGCTTGAGAGGACGGCACCACTGGCCCCTGGTTACCAGTTCATCAGAAAACTAAAAATACACTCCTCTCTTGTTTCTAGATAAGTCACTCTCACATCTCAGTCGACACATTTGCTGTTTACTACAGAGACATACCTGAAGTAATTAAAGTTTCAGTCTGTTTGAAATGTGAACATCCTTCTAATTCTTTAGCTTTTACTTTTCTCATTAAACTTAAATATTCAGAACAGTTTCTTCAAGACTCTGTTAACCTACTGGATATAAACATTTTTCTTTTAATCATTATATTGCTTATATTAAGCTATCAGAGGTTTCAAACTTACACAAAGCTTGAAAATTTGGATGTCTTGTGCATCACCGTACTTCAGCTTCACTTAATGACAGATAATTTAAAGCGGGGTTGTCAGACTCATATTTGATCACCATTGGGTCAAATTGGCAAAAAACATTGTTCATATTTAACGAGTCATCCATTTGCAAAACAAATAGTTAAGAAAAAGAAGTATTTCAGCAATGCCTGTTTTCATATATTCTCATTACATGTAGCATTAAATTGAATGGATCAGGCTGGATCTACAAAAGGATAAAAGTTGTTGTGATCTAAAGTTTTGGAATGAAATATCAATAATATTCTACTTCTTTATTATCCAAGCAACTTGACGTATAGAAATACCTTCAGTCTGCAACAGGAATAGCATCATATTTCATACAGTATGAGTCATTTGTGTCTCATATTTTGTAAATACAATGGCTTTCATTTTTGTTTTTGCCCCTGGGGTGCATGCTTGACGTCCCTGGTCCAAAAGAGCCAATTGTGGTTGTGCTTAAGTTATTTCCAGCCTTATCGTTCCTTAAAAATTCCTTTAAAAATTCATCGACTGTTTGAAACAAGCCGTTTTATCCTGTCGTCCTTTAAGTCATCTTTCTTCTAATTGGCTGCTTCTCATAAACAGAAGGTTGAATAGCAGGTGGGTTCACAGCCAGAGCTGGGGGCCTGAGATGACCAACTTATGGATATACCCTCTGACATCATACAGATCAAAGAGTAGAAAAACAAAAACACATCATAAACATACACTGACCTCATTATTTCAAACTCTTCTCCATGTTTAGTATGAGCATCCTGTATTATAACAGCATATTTATTATACCAAATAAGTGAAAGCATAACAGGTCAACTTAAAGGGATTTTTGAGTATGTAATTTGATTTGAGGTGTTTGTGTAACAAGAAGCTATAAAGCCCCATGCTCAAGATATGAATTTCCCCAGTAGGATATGGGGGGGCCTCCTCTGCGGCTGTATAAATAGTCAGGAGCCAGGCACTGGAATGCAGGCAATGCAATGACAAGGCATTTTCAGTCACCAGACTCTACATCTCCTAACACCTTTTTGGGAAATATGAAGGTAGTGTGTAGGGAAACAGGAGAGCCCAGACACACTGGCAGTGGCTCCATTATATAACACATATAATGAACATAAAGCTGAGAAGAGTGGAGAAGAACAGATTTTAGTTCAGTCTTACCTTTCCACTGTAACCATTACAGAAAGGTTATGATATTTGTGCTGTAGAAAACAAATTGAGTTGCTGTTGTGATATAATAAGTCATAAAATTCTGCAAGTGAGTGCAGATCTTAGCAGCAGGTTTTCTTACTGATTTTTTGCTCTTGAAGTGAGAAGCAGTCAGTATAATCTATGCACAAGGGCTCTCACTTCCTGTGTTGGACACTGATTGTGAACACTAGATGGCAGCAAGTTGTTTACCATTCAAAACAAATCTGCAGCTTCATCTGTAAGCGTGAAAGATATTTAAGCAGCTGCTTAAAAGGTGAAACTGCAAACACAAAGATTTTTTGCTGCAAGTCTAGTTATATGTGATGAACATATGGTACTATGTGGGATCTGAAGACTGTCGCTTATCTGAGTTAAAGAGGAAAAAGGTTTTATGATGACACCTAGGTTTTTGATGTATTGCAAGGAATTTTCTTTGATGTGTGCTTGCTGTTGCATGGTTGCACAGGTTTTAAAAAAAAAATATTCCTTAAAGGTTGAATTCAAAGGCCTCGTTTCTATTTAGTGTTCATTTTCCACAGGCAGCGCCTTTGATGCAATTGCCAATTTGAGCAGGTGATGCACCTCTTCACCTCCTCGTTCTCTCAGGCTAATGAGTTGGTGCTGCATGTGCTGATGCCAGCATTTTGGAAGGCATTCCTGGTTTCTGGGTGCTGGGCGCGGTCTTCTGTGGTCAACCACAATTCCTTTCGGTCAGAGACTCTTACGGTGCTGAGTGCCTGGTATTCTTCAGCATGCCCTCAGTCTCCTCACTCACAGTGTTTTATGTAATGCCCAGTTTGTAATGATGCATTTCTAGTATTAGTGTGCATGTTACTTACATCCTTGCGAACCTGCACATTTTTTCAGTGTGAGGTCATTTTGGCCTGTTTTCACTTCTCCAAGGAGCTATTTTGGGGGGTTAAGATTAGCTCTTGGCATGAAGAAATAGGCAATGTATTCAGTCTGTCCAAGACCCCTGTGTGTTATTAAAGAGAGCGTTTCAACACTAAATTGATAGTGTGAGGTCTCATTGTGTGAAACATCCAACACGCCGCAGGTGGCTGCTGGCTGATGTCTCGCTATTTCAGTGTACTATAAAAGTGACAGAGAAAATCCATCTCCCATTGTGTCGTGCCTTGATTCTCTTTCATGTCATTACTCTAACTGCCTGCTGTGCAAACAAGGCACTTCAAAACTTCACTTGGAGCTGAATGAAGAGAGATGTGAGGGTAGAGACCGGCCTTGGCGTCCTGGTTTCAGCCAAATACACAAAACCACAGGGGAAACTTTTGGAAGCTGAGAGGCTGTGGAAGAATTTGGCTAAGACATCTACACTAGGCACGCATCAAGAAGAGACTCCAGCATTAAGAAGAGACAAAACTTTATTGAATGATGGTGGAATTTGTTGTCGAGGCATAAGGCATTGTTTGGAAAAGCTCAGGTTTCAGATCGTTTTAAAGGCTCAGATTGACACAGTTTTTTTTCTACAAATCCCTCTGATGATGTCAGAGAGAAGCTATTCACTGCATGGTCTTCTTAAGCACACAGGTCTGGCTGCAGCCCCACCCACATGCTGTTTAAATAATTTATTTTTGGGTGGGTTCCTTAAAGGGAGACAAAATAAAAATATTCACACTATGACCATAGATGTAGCTTCCAGGTCTGAAAAGTGATACCAATGTCAGCATCCTTTAAACCTGCATTCTTTTTTAACGGGCACCAGGGCGTGATGCATATGGTTGCAAAAGAGATATCGAAGTCCTGTAGAAGTCGATGGGAAATCAGCACTTTGCCTTGTCATTTGTAAATACTTTCCTGTTGGGTGTGTGGTCTCAGTCACTCATTTCAGGTCATACAATATAAAACTATACTACATATACATATAAACATACTATATAAAACAAGTCCATTTTATAAATATTGATCATGTGAGGTTTGAGAAAGGAGGATCTGCTCAGTGGTTAATGGCTTGTGATTGACAAGTTGTTAGCCAATAAGCTTGCAGTTTCACGGTCAGATACGCCCCTTACTTTTCAGCACTGATTTAAAAATATCAGGATGGTGACAGCTTTAAAACAGGACTTTACAAACCACTGGGTGACATCACAGTTGCTCTGTCCATCTTTTTTACTGTCTGAGGATGAACTAATAGATGTGTGAATCACACAAAGTGATAATGTCCATTACTTTAGTGTACAATCCAAGAATAAAGATATACACGTAGAGCTGAAAATGAATCGTAACTTCTGTTTAAATTTTTGGTTTTGAATAATGTTGTTGTGTATGTTTATCAAGCAATCTTTGTGACAGTCGTTTTTTTAATAGTCATGGTTCAGTCCAGGAAACCAAACCGCCTGATAAAAAAAATGTATATTCTCCTACAGCCAAAATTGACAAACACCTGCTGTTACCTTCCCACTACTTCCTGTTAACTTTTCAAAAAAAAAAAAAAAAAAATCCACAAAGCAGTTTTCAATCTAGTTATTTTTATTAATTGTGGTTTGTTTGCACTGTCAGGTTATATGTGAACTGGGGAAGCTTTCTGATAGCTTAATGTCAAAGTATAAATTACTGGTTTTGGATTTGTGATGTTTGACGTGCTGGTGTTTCCTGTGTCATCCTCAACCTATTTTGGTTACTTAAATTTGCAAACTCTGTAACCCTAGCAATAGAGGTACAATAAGGTACTCTATTATTTAACTCTGGTATTATTAATCTCGCTTCCACAGCGTCTTTTGTCTTCCTCCCCTCACCCCCAGGTTTTTAAATTTAGCATTCGTGACAAAATAGGACAATGACTGCATTGTTACATGCTAAGAAAAAGGTGGTCGTCATTATTTTTCATTATTAAAGTGAGTCTGGTTGGTTTTTAGCTACACTTTTGGATTTGGCTTCACAGTTATTGTTTTTTCCATTTGACACTGAAATTCTTACACTTTCTGGCAGACATACATGAAAGATTCAAATCTGGGATATCAGCTACTTGTTGTAGAAGTAGTTATCATACCAGCAAACAGCTACAGTAGCCCTTCCTCCCATGTTTTGTGAAACAGACTTGGTATGAGGTCATAGCAGGTGACCCACTGCTGACTCATGACGTAGTCCCGCTGTAATGCTGACTGCTTGGCCTGTTTCTGGAAGGCCATAACTTTAAATTCTCCCTCATGGACTCATTTGATCTCTGCAGGAGGAGTGGAAAGGGAAAAGCACTGGTATTTTTATACCTGCGCTTTTTTAAGAAAACGTTTGGAGAGCATGATGTCATTTCATATTTAAACTCCAAATAATGAGAGAACCTGGAGTGGCTGTAAGGCTCTAACTTAATGCGACACGGGAACTATTTTACGGCAACATTCCTGAAACGTGAAAACATTTAAGAAGGTGGGACTTTACCTTTTCTGAATGGAGATTTTGCAAGTTGATGTGAGATAGTCAGTTTGACGTATTACTCTGCTCTCACCATACTGACAACTGAACTGTGTTCATGACCATGTGTTATATGTGTGCAAAGATGCATTCAAGACCCAAGAACATTTGAGCTTGTCCAATGCAGGCTGCCAGAGAGTTTTGTGTTGCAACCATAAATAGACAAAGCAGCTTTCGTGTAATCTATATCACAGATATAGAGGACTATACACACACCTTTTCCCACTAGTTCTTCCATTTTCAAATCTGGGCTGCTGCAGAATGTGTACACGAACGTGTTGAGATAACAGGAGTAAAAAAATTCTGATGGACGTCAGCAGTATTCAGGCTTAGACAGGATGGAGCTATCCTGTCTAAGCCTCAGTGGTAGCTCTGGCCCTCCACTGGCTTAGAGACAGAGTGTGAGGTTTCACACAACAAGGTGAGACTTTTTTTCTGAGTCTCCTGACATTGACTGCTTGTGACAAATAGTCGTGAAATTCACACTTGTTTTTTTAATCCAGTTATACATGCTTGCTTCAGTCATGGTCACATACCAGGTATCTCCATGCTGTCTTGATTGTGACATGAGTTTTTAATATACAGTTAAGCCCATAAGAATTTGGACAATGGCAGTCGTTTTTACGTTTGCATCTGTACTCCACCACAGTGGATTTTAGAGTTAGTGACTGAATCAAAATGTGATTGAAACGCAGAATTTCAGCTTTAATTCAAAAAAGTATTGCATTAAGTACATTAACATAGTCCCCCAAATACTTATAGAGGCAATTATCTCTCGGTTTTATCAGTGGTAGCAAATTAAAACATTATGCATACCTTTTCTCCAGCTTTCTGCTGGTGGTTGTGCTAGTTAAGTTCTGTCCATTTAGAGAACACAGCCCACATTTTGACAGGTTTGAGGACCAAACATCTACCAAGCAGCATTATCATAAGCTGGCATCTATAGTTTGGATCTGCCAGTCACTTTTGATCAGGCTTTTTTTTTTTTTTTTATTTTGGTAGTAGCCCTTCCCATCAATGGTTCCCATGTCAATGGCTCCAACACTGGACGTTGCAATCTTGAGCTGGTGTGCTGCATAGAACCGGTTTTAGATTGGCCACAAATCTGATCCCGAGTCAGTGGAATAGGGGTGGTAGACATCTAACTTTTAACCCAAAAGTTAAACATCTAATAAGCTTAGTTTTGTGCATAAAGCATACACAAAGCTAGGAGGATTCTGGGCTCACTTACAGCATCGTGTTGAAATCACATTTTGTGCTTGGTGGGTGAATCTTTAAACGCCATGAAAAAGCATTTGTCACAAATAGAATGATTTACTGTAAAAATAACGAAGGAATATTTTTACTCTGCTTCAATTATATGGGCAACCTAGACAGGGTCAATAAATCACCACCAAAATAACTATGAGTGGAGAAAGGGTTAAATAAGACATGAGAAGAGAGCACAGTGAGATTTGTAGGGAGTTATATAAGTGGATCAGTGACAGTTGAAGAAGTGGAATACCAGATTTAATATGAAGCATGTCTGTTGTGGACAAAGGCAGCAGTCATGCACGGCAGGAGGATGGGCAGAGGACACTCCATAAATCTAAACTCTGTACTGAAGCTTCTATTCCTCCTTTAATGTTAGCAGGCCTCTTTGACCTCATTGCAAACATGCATCCACTTACCATGACCATTAACCAAGTCCATCAAGTCTACGATAGACAGTGACACATGAAGACTCAGACTAAGCCTCTGAGTCTTTAAAATTCCTTCTACTGTAACAAAACTGACTGCACAAGTTTGGGACAGGTCTACAGGTCTGCTGACAGTAACAAGGACTTTATTTTCTGCTTAGACACTTAGGTGCTGTCTGCGTCTGTGCTCTCAGGTAAGATTTGTAGTTTTGAGTCATCTGGGCCTCGGGGTCTGTTCCACAGCTGGACTGTGAATAGTAAGCAGCGGGTTGCATTCCTCTGTTCACCTGTTAAATGACTCTCTGCTATTCATCATGCTTGATAAGGCATGGCCATTAGATTCAGCTTACAGTAATCTGCCTTTTGATGAGATATTTTAGGCTGTTATTTTTCCTGGATGTTGGATTCCTGTGTGGCTGCCAAAGAGCTGTGTTTGAAGTTGAGCCCGATTCAATTATGGATCGCCGACAATATTGAAGTGGTGGAATTTAGTGCGTGCTTTTATAAGAGTTTGTGCATCTAAAGTGTTATTATGTGTACAGATATAGCAGCAGACTCTGCTGGTACTTTAAACTGTAAAATGTGCGTACACGTACTGTCCACTTGGCAGTGTATTGTGCAAAAAACAGAGTCTGTACAGGGATCGCCGTTTTCTGAGCAGACGAGAGGTCAAATGGGACTCATAAAAACAAGCCCAAGTCTTCCTTCCCATGTACATCTGACAGGATAACAGCTGCGCGACTGTTAAACTGTCTTACACAGAAACTCAAGATATGCGTCTTCGTTCCTTCGTCTCTCTGTGTTTGTTTTTTTTTTCCCTGTGACTTGAATAAAATACCCCTGCCTCTCCACCCTTTTCAGTTTAGGGCTGAGATTGATATCATAGGGGATGACACTTGTAGTGGGGGGTCTGCAGGATTTGGTTACATATCAGGGGAAAGGGGAAGTGGAAAAGAGGAAGATGTTTAATGTCGGGCTCTCGGTGTGCCTGATGTGAGCTCAGATCTAAGTCTATAAATTCGGTGGGAGGAGAGGAGGTTACAGAGTTCATTCAGACCATGTCGACAAAAACTTCAGCCACTGGCTCTGCCGGCAAATGTCTTCTAGTCTTTTTCAGTTTTCAACACAGCAGAATTGCAGGGTGTTTCACTTCTGACTCATGTGCATCCAGTTTGTGAAATATCTTATCAGCTTTCCTCATACTTCCACCCTCACAGAGTGTCTCAGGGTGGCTAAGAATTTGTTTTCGAGCTGTAAATATTCATGGCGGGTAATGCTAAGGTGATTTGTCACGGAAGCAGATGTTTTCTATGTTTGTAATTTTGCTGCATGGTCATGGCTGAGTGGTAAAAAAGGAATCATTTGTTTATTTTTTCTTGTATATTTACTTGAGTTGGTCTACAGATGGCCAGAGGTTTACTTTATGAGTTACTTTTGTGAAAGATGAAACTGTACAGTCAGACAGTGACTCCCAACCAGTGTCGTAGGGCATATTTTTTACAAAAGCCAGGGGGTATGTGGACAAATTCTGTCCATTAATTTGAAAAAAAAAATTCAATTCAGTTGACCTGAACAAGTAAAAAAAAAAAAAAAAAAAAAGGAAAAAAAAAAAAAAAAAAAAAAAAAAAAAAACCAAAAAAAAAAAAAAAAAAAAAAATAAAAAAAAAAAAAAAAAAACAAAAAAAAAAAAAAAAAAAAAAAAAAAAAACCCCCCCCCCCCAAAAAAAAAAACATCAAATG
>VVHJ01001390.1:30442-40905 GCA_015107715.1 Tylochromis polylepis
GGAGCCACCTATAGCCCTGAAATGCAGGATGAGTCATTTGGAACATTCCGGAAAGGATTTCAGCACCCCCACCCCCCCACCCCCCCCCCCCCCCCCCCCCCCCCCCCCCCCCCCCCCCCCCACTCCCCCCCCCCCCCCCCCCCACATGTCCCTCTGTCCCTCTGTCCCTCATTCTTCCTCTCTCTCGTCTCCTTTTCCTGTTCCCTTGTTCCCCTCCTTGTGTCAAGTTCACATGTCTCGGCCATGGTCTCTGTGTTTGTACTTCCTGTCTTATTTTGACAGTCTCTCATCCTGTGTTCAGTGAGTTCAGTGAGTTCAGTTGTGCGTCCCCTGTCTCGTTACCTCTAATTCATTTCTGCTGTGTTCCCATGTGTTTCCACTTCCCTTATCACCCCTCAGTGTACACATCGTCTCGGTCTTCCTCGTCCTTTGTCAGTTTTCTCTCCATGTTCTACGTTCCATATTCTTAGTGTTAGTCTTGCCCAGTTTAGTTAGCTTTACCTTAGTCTCCTTTTGCTTTCATGCAGCCTTTATAAACAGCCCGCCTTTTGTTAAAACCCAGTTTTGCCTCCAAGTGTCCGCTTTTGGGTCTTTACTCTCCGCTCCACCCGATCTGCTGCCGCACACTGGGTCAAGAAAAGGCCCATCAGCTGTGTGTACTTCTTAGAAAGCCAAGTCCAAGGAAAAGGGCTGTTAGTGAGTAGTTTTTGCAGACCAGTGGGCATCCATCCATGCAAACTACAGGCAACTTTGGCAATCTGTTAGCAACCATAGAAATAACAATAAAATTAGAAAAACCGGTCAGGGAATATACATTTTTCCCTAGCCACTGAAGGTTGCCAGGTTGTCACTAGTCAGTCTTTAGGCCTGTGTGACTTGGGCCTAACCATAATTGCCCAATTAATCACAGCAGTCCAAATCTAACTTAACATTAATTCAAACATGTATATTTGAACTTGAGAGGTCATGTTCCCAAAGGGGTTCCTGGGCCCATATTATAGACTGAATTTAAAAGCTGGCAGTAACCAGAATCATGTCACCCACTGGTTATCAGAGTCCTCCTGTGAAACCTCAAGCTGAACATTTTCTCCATTGCCATCTTGGTGTTTTTAAAAAAGAAGTCACAAGCGAGGGTTGGATTTGATTTGGAAACCAGCAGATACTGTCAAGCACTCCTGCCTTATTGTCTTTCTGGACACTAATAGAGCCATAATTTGCAAAATCAACATTAAGTTTTACTCAGTATGACCTGACACTAACAACGAAGCCTATAAACTCTCTCGGAAAGTGTTTACTGAGGTCATAGAGAAAGTGAGCTGAGGGCTGTTTTCCCATGGACTCCTATACAATCTTAAGTTGCCTCCCGCTGGCTATTAAAATCAATGCAGGCTTAATGCACTTCCACACTGGCTTCACTTTTCAGACCCAGGAGCTACATCCATCTTATACTTTCTATGGCCCATCTCACAGTGCTGCTGTGGGGGCCTCAGATAAAAAAGATTTAACTGCAGTAGGTGACTCATTGTTTAACCACACATATAACAACACGTCTGCTCAGTGTGGTTTGAATATGGTATTAACGATATCTAATGGTTGTTCCCAGAAATTTATGAAACATACCTAAAATTAGTGCTGACACAGGCTACTGCGTGGTTTGCCTTCAACGGAAATTACTCAGAGGCCAGAGATAAGTAGTTGTGGTTATGAAAGAACTTCTGTAAATCAATGAAATTTAGTGTAGCACAGGGTCTAACAGAAGCACTCCCATAGGTGTCAGCGCATGAGAAAAGACTTTGCTTAACTTCCTTAATTCCAGAACCACACCAGTCACAATTAAAGTCGCTTTAGCCCACAACTAGTTTTGGAAAAAAATGTGAAAAAGCCATAAACATATGTAACCTCAATAACAACTGGCCAATTAGACATCTGATCCACTTCCTGTAAGTACAGGCAACATGCTGCTCCTGAAATATGTGTACTCATTTATTTTATATGGCTGATATGTTTAATTTTGGGGCTCTTCTGGAAGTTACTTTTGTTGTTTTTCATACTGGATTTATTTGAAAGTTTGGACGATTTATTGCAATCACAGTATGACATCATGAGAGGACATAGCCTCTGTTTTTGTTAGTGTCATTTGGTCTCCTTGGAGCAAAAACAGGAGTTGCCATGGCAGCGTGGCCTCCATTTTTGTGATGTCAACTGACCCGTTAAAGACCTTTTTAAACAGGACGTTGTGTGTAAGTGAGTCTCTGATTTAATGCATATGCATGTTTGGTTGTTTGTGGTAGGACTGGGAAATTATTTAGCATTTGCTGATTTGTTTGAAAGCGTTTCCTTGTGTCTTTGTTAACATGTGTTTGTATGTTTAGAATGTAAGATTTATAATATGATGTTTATAAATACAGCCTGATACGTTGTCGACTTAATTTTGTAAATTTCCTGCCATCTACACAGGAGGGCAATAGCAGTAAGACAATAGCAGTGGGTCTGCGAGGGCTATTGTCAGATACCCAGTAATTAACAGGACCATCCAGAGGCCGTAAAACCCGTTCCTCTCATTAACCCAGGTTTTATAGTCACTTAGGGGGAAGTACGGTGCTTTTCAGGTTTTATCACTACAAATGAGAACAAGTTCTTTCACAAACCACATAATGACAGGGTGTGCAAGGGAGACAGGACATTCAGTTCTTTCAGTTTTACTTATATAATGCCAAATCACAATAACTGCTACCTAAAGGTACTGTAAATTGTAAAGTAAAGATGCTACAACATCACAGAGTGAAGCTCAGTGACATCAATGAGCGAGGAAAAAAACAACTTGGGGTACGAAGGGTCAGACCGATTATGAGAGAGAAATGAAAAAAAAACTAATGATGTGGAATTCCTGCATATAAATCCACGGGGAGTAAAAGAGAGGCGACCAGGATGGCTCGGTGCATCATGGGAGGTCTTCCAGCAGACTAGAGTAGATCAGGAATGAGTCCTAAGACCTGTATATGAACATACATTTTTGAGCTTTTAGTTACTTCATGTCTCATCTTTGCTGTTAAAAGTGCTAAAAGTTAGAAAAATTAAATGTTAGTTAGTTAAACAGTCAGCGTTTTTTCTTAATGGGTTTTTGGTCAGAGGTAATATCCCACTCTGAATTTTAAAGCCATTATCTGCAAAGGCATTTGTTAACAAGTGGCTAAATGTGTCAGCAGAAGTTGGCGGGAACATTCAACATCAGGAGCTCAGTGATG
The DNA here is from genome assembly GCA_015107715.1 of Tylochromis polylepis. Classification (NCBI taxonomy): domain Eukaryota; kingdom Metazoa; phylum Chordata; class Actinopteri; order Cichliformes; family Cichlidae; genus Tylochromis; species Tylochromis polylepis. The sequence continues at coordinate 33,688 of VVHJ01001390.1, forward strand.
GCGACACTGAAGTCCACCCTGTCGTGTTGAAGTTGGAACTTCTCGTACCAAAGCAGTTGTGTCAGTTTGTGAAAGTTATTTCAATTTATAAAAAATCTACATGTCATAAGCTTTTGTCTCCCTTAACGTTTTTTTTTTTCTACATTAATCCAAAACCCTTGGAAATACACCATTTACTTTGAATTAAGGGTTAGATGAAGCTACCTGTGTCTATAGCAGCATAACTAACAGATGGTTTTGAGTCACCTAATCCAGCCCCAGCTATTAGCACAGTCTTTCCAGAAGCAACTCTTGTAACCTAGCAGCTACTTCAGATTGAGTTTGGGCAGTTATTTTGAAACCCCGGTATAAACGAATGGTGAGAAACTCATATCTTTAGTTTCAGCAGTTACAGGGACGTAGAAAATTGTCATGATGCGCTGTGGCTGTGTGCAGGCAGGCAGGAAAAGGACCCAAATGCAGACTTCAAAACGCGGAGACAGAAACTGAACGGCGGCTTTAATGCTGAATACTAAACTAAACTGAAAATACAAGAAAAACTACACAGGCAGGCTGACAGACGGAGCACACAGAAAACATGAGGCGATACAGGTGACCAGGTTACATGTGGAGGTTAACATTAACGACGCAACACAGACAGAGGGAAGACCAGACACTAAATACAGAAGGTGAACAGGGTAAAGAGGGAACAGCTGGGACACACAGCTGAGGATAATCACACAGGAGGAGACCAGGGAGAGTGAAGCAGAATACATTAGACATGAGATCAGGACCTTCAAAATAGAACAGGAAATACACAGACTAACCTCAAGACGTGAACTTAACAGAGACCAAAACACTAATGGACAAAACCCTGACAAAAACAAAGATTAGCAAAAATCAAAACACTGGGTCACCCAGGACCGTAAGAAAAATGTTCAGATTAGTATCTGTCAAGTCTAATAAAAACGATTTCAAAACATAGGCAATTTTGTCGCAAAATTTAATTTAAAAAGCTTTTTTTTCCCTTGTCCAGTTGTACAAGTGCTACATGTGTGCTATTTCGCACCATTCTGAAACTCTTGTGAATCTTTACTGTGTGCATCCACAACATGAGTCGCTAGTATGTTTACAGGAAAACTGAAATCTTTCTTTTCAGGATTCTTAAAACTAGTCATAACTACAGAGAGGGTGACTGTCTCCTGAACCCTGAAGCCTGACCACTAAAGGCTCTAGTCTTCTGTCTTGCTTTTAAAACTCTAGAAACCACAAGAAGATATATATATATATATATATATATGTGTGTGTGTGTGTGTGTGTGTGTGTGTGTGTAATATAATCTGGTAAAATGTCATATGCAAACATGCAAGGAGCAGACCATCTTAGTCACAAGCAGCACAAACAAGCCCACCTGCCACGTCCTGCTGGTAGGCTCTTTTCTGGCAGCGACCAAAATATCGCAAGTTCAGCCTGCCTTGAAGCCTGAGTGGAGCCCCCGCAGAGAGCGAAACACACCGCGCCCTTTCATTCTGCCGTGGATCAGACGTAAATCTGCTGACTCTAAACAAACCACCAGTACCACATTTATGTCTGCCGAACTAGGTGAATTTGAAGCTAGGAGCATTTGAGATTATTATGGTCTCATTGTGTGTGTATGTGTCTGCATGGGTGTGTACAAATCATGACGTACCCACACTGCTCGCAGTAGCCACAGCCATCTGTCTTGTACTTGCCAGGTGATGCCAACTCAAAGTGGTCTATTTGGATCCTCACTTATCCAAGTTATTTTTGTTCAGGCCTAACTAGGCTTTTTGAGTGGCCTACTTAGTTCTGGCATGTGGGATTTATTAAGTAATGGCCAGTATAGTTAGTGGCCTCTCTCTTTGGGACACACTGTAGTGTGTATTGTAGCACTGTCATCTTTAATTTTGATGATATCCCTCTTCCTGCAGTCACAGATGAGAGGCCCAGAGGTTTCCATGGTGGCAGGGTCATTTGGCTTAAACCCAGGGCTCTCTGTGGTGTTTTTGATGGTCAGCAGACTGTGGCTGGGATCTGTATAGGAGCAGAAGTTTTGCTCTTTGTTTGGGTGACAGAGTCCAGAAATACACAACAAAAAAGACTGGGTTTACTTGTTAAAATCCTTGTAGGCCACAAAATGTTTCTCATCAGAGGAAGTTTACCTGCATCCAGCTTTGAAGGCTTTAGAGTGGCAGAGAGCTTGACTGGTCTGGGTAGGATTTATCCTTGCTTTAGAGAACACAAAAACATGGAGACATTTCAACCAACCACTGGAATTATATGAATGAATTCAATGTGGCCAGCTGTGAAGCAGTTTTTGTGTTTTAAATGAGTCTTAAATGTATTTTTTCTGCTCTTCTGTCTTGTGTGGAATTTGGCAGCCTGGGCTGCTCCCTCCCTCTCAGCCCTCCGCTCAGCCCGAGTATTGTGTGTGTGTCTGTATGACTGTGTGACTCAGAGTGGCTGTCCTGGTGTGAGATTGTCAGTGTGTGTCACGCTGTCAGGAGGAGAAGCTCTGTGTGAAATCTTCAAGATCAAGGGAATCTGAGTAAGTTTGATTTAGCTAACTGGGAACTGCACAGCAGCTCAGGTAAGTTTGAAAAACAACCTTGATGCCATCTGTCGCTATAATTAAATGGAAGTCAAACTCGTGTGATGAATTTCTTTGATTTGCTCTTCAGCCTCATTGAACATCACTGTAATAAGGGTAACAGGCTCATCAAGGATTTGGGTTTTCTAGATGAACGCGTCTAACTTTTTATTGAATAAAAGGGTAATGTAGCTTTTTAAAACAACCCATGATAAATTGCGTATTTTGTATGTGAAGGAGTGAATGAATTAATCCATATGTGGTATTTTTTTTGTTTTGTTTCTAGGGACACTACTCACTTTAAGAAATTAGATGGAATATGTGTTAGTATGTGTATGTGTGTGGCTGTCAGGGGGGGGATAGCCCCCTAAGTGCTGAGGTGTGTGCATTTGTAGCTCAGCTGCTGCACATGTCCGTCACTATTTCAGCTGAATGCGTACACACGCACAAACAGACACACGCGTCAGTCACTATAACAATTAATTACTGCACTGACAAATGCAGTTAGCATTCAGCATCTATTATTTCTGGTACCCACAGTATGAATTTCACAATGATGATTCAGACTGAACCATTTGCCTGCTTGGCACAGCGGCACTGAGCTCTGCTCTCTTGCAGTGGACGATGCCAGTTAATGGACTCGGTTAAAATTCCTTGGAGAAAAATATCCCTTAGTTTCATCCGGTCAGAGCTTTGACTGTCAACTGCAGCTGTCTTCTGGCTGGAATATTCCAGTGAACTTTGACCCGTGATGCTGTGCCATCATTAACCAGGCTCCATCAACAGAGGCCTTCTGCTTCTTTGTTAAGCTCCGGTTCTCCATGTATCATCAGCATGTTCTTCAGTCACGCAGGAAAACGTTTAAACTGAGCTGTTGTGCTTATTTTTTAGTCCAGATGACAACACTCAAACAAAAGGCTGCAAGATAGAAGAACATCATTTACTTTGGCTTTGACTAAAGCATAAACATTGCATTTCTGGGAAATCCTGTAACAAATCTGAATGTCATTTAAAATTATTGCCTCCTTGTGAGCTTGAATTATATACAAACACTTTTTTTGACTACTTGAAAACAGCGCTCCAACAATAAACTGAATAAATATTTCACTAGTTATGGCCTCACATAAGTATTTACATGATCACCGCATTTGATTTACTTTATACAACATGCCTCATTCTCACACATTTGTCAGTGCAATAAGGTGAATGTTAGCGTTAATGTCAATTCGATTCAGTTCAGTTTAATAATATTTATCTATATAGCACCATTTCAGAACAACAGTCTTCTAAAGGTACTTTAAATTGTAAAGTGAGCAGCACTTGGCAACAGTGGGGAGGAAGAGTTGCCATTCAATAGGAAGAGACCTCTGGCAGAACAACAGTGTTTAGCTTGCTGCATGTGCTTCTGTTAATCAGCTAGTTGGTAAGTTTAACTTTGTTTTCTTGATGCTGGGGTGAAACAGTAAGTTAGCTTAAAACTGTCACCTGGACCAACACAATGAGCTGAAAGATGGTAAATCCCATTTTAGATGAGGAAAGATGAAGAATGTCTTTGAGGTTTTGATTAGTTAACAGGATTAACAGTATATATCTATGCTAGCTGCACTGTAGGGTTATACCTAGCTAGCTAAATGCTAGCTTGAGTACTGTATGGTAACACTCTCACAGCAACAATACTATGATGATAAGTTTATGCATGCCCACACTCCCAGTTTTTCCAGGTTTCTCCCACATTTTAAGCCTCCCGGCACCCTCCCCTATTTGCTGTTTTCCTGGGAAAGTCCTGTAATTTGCACAAACCTCAAACTTTATAATGAATAACTGGAATACATGCGCATGCATATCCACATGTTTTATGTTTGTCTAGTGTTACTCAAGTTGCCAGATTGTCTATGAAACACAGTCTACATGCAATTTCAACACACCTGTCGGGCAGCAAATAACCACATTCAAGGTGTGTGGAGGCAGACCAGTTAGATGATCACGATTTTAGTTGTTGCTTCACCTCTCAAGCTGTCCTTACTGCCAAAATACAGTACAGATAGACTTTAAAACATAAATAAATTAAAGAGAATTGAGTGATACGTGTAACCCGTCGCATGGGTGTGACACGGAGTTGTAGACTTTGGTAAAGATGGCAAGAGTTTCACCAATTTGAGCTTTCAGAATCAATAAATCATACAAGAACTGCTGTAAAAAAAATAAAAATAAAAAAAATAAATAAAAGAGCAGTCCCTCCAACCATATTAAATTAACTACAAATCATCGTCCGAACTAGATGAATAGTGCTGGTCTCTATGCAGACAGCTATGTGCAGCGACGGTCTACAAAGTACAATTCAAAATGGAGACGCTATAAAGGTACTCAGTTTATTGACTCTAATGTCATCACAATTACATCACTGGTCCGTTTTTTGTTGCTCTGTAGATCCTAATTTTGAAAAAATATTTTTTTTGTTGGGGAAAAATATCAATCCATCAAATAGTAGTTGTGATAAACTGACCCCAAAACCAAAGCTTGTCAACTTACAGGTGATGCAAGAGGACAAGTCAGAGGATGAATAAAATTGGTAGGATGTAATCTCAGCGGACAATGACATTTAATGTCAGTGTAGTTATTGGAGTATTTCACCCTGCACCAAAGTGTTGGAAAAACCAGCAATTAGACTGGTAAGAGCTACTATTGCAATCAATAAGTTATAAGATGAATGCAATCCTGTTAGTGTAGTTAAAACTTCTGAACAATTACAGTTTTGAGTCAAGCTTTAACGCTCTCAGTTCTAAGCCATCATCCGTGACAAACCCAACTCCAACGCTAACCCTACGCAATCAGAATTAATTTAATATTCAATTTTCATTTTTATTGACTTGTTCTCCCAAATCTTTTATAATGTAATCGGGGAACAACTAAAATAATTATTCTAACTGACACACAACTATTCACTTTTTTAAAAAAAATCGTCAATGAAAGACGTCAAAACTTTTGAAAGGTCCAGAAATCAAGTTGGTTGAAAATTTAATTCATCGGGTTAATTAAACTGCCAGAAGTACAAACTGCTACCTGGAGGTGTGGCTAAACGATGCGTTATGTGAGAATCTTATAACTTAAAGTATTAAGGAGTACTGTGGTGGAAATATTCTTGATTTATGGAGGCTGTGCTTTTGGCCTTTTGACTGGGAGCTTTAAAGCTGGATTGATTGCCGGTTTCAGTCAGCACCCGTGAGGAAAGGTAACCCAATATGCTTTCTGTGTTGTGTTTGCATAAACTGGGAGATTTGTCTGTCGAGGATAATAAAACCAACACTGCTTGCTATAGTTTGGGTAGTTTCAGTTCACCTCTATTGTAGTTTGTAATTAAGGATAAAGACAGCCCAGATGCCGCGCTTCTTGTCCAGTTGAACTTTGGTTGAATTTTGTGGTCTATAGGCTTGAAACTTAACACTGAGAGCCAAGTTTGAAGGAACAGAAAAACAACTCAGGAAGTAGTCTGCCCATGCCTTATACCCTATATCGATTGATGAATGATTTGTGTGCATTTTGCATGCTGGCCATTCCTTCATCTTTGCCAAGGTCATCTTAGCGATTGAACCCTCCTCCTCCTCTCTTTTTTCTCTTCCCTCTGCGCTCTGGTCTTCATCCGTCTGGGTTTGTGGTGAAACTGAGCTTTGCTTCATAAAATTTTCCATCAACAGAGGCAAATAACAACAGGGTCAGACGAGGAGAGTGTGGCCCTCAGCACGCATTATCGAGGCCAGGGCAACAGCCTCTGGTTTGGCCTGTCATATGGAATGCTCTCTTCTTCTGTATGGAGCTAAGTTAGCACAGAAAGCATCCAGCGCTATTCGAGCCATCATCTGGCCTCAATTGTCTTCACTGAAATCTGTATAATTGCTTTCTCACATGCTATCATTGTTCAGAGAGTTGGTGACAGGCTGTTTGATGGTGATGGTGGGTTGTTTAATCACCCTCTTGGCTGGGCGCCCTTGGGCGGAGGGGGGGGTGAATGAAGAGGTGAGGCGTTGCTCGTGAAGCCCATTCATTCTCAGTTATTTTATATGCATGTTCTGAATATTTGTGTTTTGTAATAGTATTGTGTTAAGAGGAAATGGGTGGTAAATCTGCACTCTGCCAAGAAATTTCTACCTTCACTCAGCTTTCTTTAACACACCCTGCTTCCCCTCCAAATCAGGCTGCTGGTAGCTCAGTTTGTTCTGTGCGTGCTGCACTGCTGCATGTGACTCAACAAAGTCCTCTCCCCCCCAGCCCCATGCTGTTTAGGCCTATCATGATGCTCAGCACATTCCACAGAAATAGAGAGGGGATTAAATAAACATTACCGTCTGTCTCTAAATGAGTTTACTTAGTAATTATGCATAATGGTAGATCATTAAGGTTGATTAATAAGGGTTTTTATTGTTGTGCTTGTTGGGGATGGTCTTGGCTTCCTAGTTTATGCTCTGTCAACCCTCAGAGGAGCTGATGAGCCCTCTGCCTTGCTCTGTGATTTGTCAAAACTGTGTGTCTGAACAAATTTACATTTCCATTTGTCTACTGTGTACATGGCCTGTGATTCAAATTTAAGGAGAGACCCCTGTGAAGTAAAACTGCTGAAGGCAAAAAAAACCCCT
>VVHJ01001400.1:0-11099 GCA_015107715.1 Tylochromis polylepis
TAGGCACGGTTGCCGTGAACCGGGCCCGAGTACGATTGTCCCCCCTCCCCGCTCCCCCTCTGGCCTGCACTCACACTAGGGTCTCAGCATTCGTGCCGGGGCACGCTTACGTCATTATGGTGCGACGGTTTCAGGATAAACAGGAAGAGCGGCGCTCTCGCTGAACGCAATGGAGTCCATCGCTCTGGTTACTTTGTGGATAGTAATTTTGAGTCGTTTGGTCCACGGTGGTCCACAGCCTATTGCTAAACAGGTCTATCGCTTTTGTGGCACGAAAATTTTCACGCGATTGTGCTGCTCGCATGAGGAGGTTAGCTTTGGAGCGTCGCAAAAACGTGACATCACGCATCCTGTTCCGTGCTCCAGCACGGTTAGCGCTCACACTACATGCGAACCGCGCCCGAGTCCAAGTGAACCGTGCCCTGGCACACCTCTTCCAAGTGGGCCAGGGACGGCTAAACGTACTGTGCCTGGGCACGGTTAGGAGCACTCACACTAGTCAAACGAACTGCGCTTTGGTGGTCAAACGCACTCGGGCACAGTTCAAACTGCCTATTGTGAGTACACCCCAACTGTATTTCTAATTTACATTGTTTGGTGTATTCCAAGTTGTGCAGTACTCCAAGAGAACTAAAAATTAGATAATGGTTGCAATTACTATATCTTCTATCCTGTCTTCAAACACTACTCTGTTTAGTTGTGTTTGGGTTAAATGTGGCCACAGGCCAAAGTACGTTTGCTCAAACCTAATGAGTTGCTTTTTTTTTCCTTTTCTGTGTTGCTTCTTTGCATTTCATTGCAGTTTAAATCCAATGCAAATGACATTTCTAAACAGCATGCATAAATTAGAGAAAAAATACTTTTCTTTTCAAACTTTAAGAAAATGAAATTGTTTAGCTGTAGAATTTCAAGGGCTGGACTTAGATAAAGAGCCAGTTGTATAAGGATACAATTTTAAAGCTTGGTGTTAAATCTGTGATTCCAACCATGCCCATACTGTATTTGAATAGGTAATGTAACTGCAATGTGGAATAAAGCTTACTTCTACATTTACTAGTCAGTTCTTTTATACCAACTTTGGATTTTCTATGTTGATTCCACCACAGTTCAGCAAAGAAGTGCTTCATTATGACTTTTGAAAATATCTACTTGATCTACCGAGCTCTATACTTTCCTCCTAAGAAGAACATCATCAGTCATTTGAGCAAGTGCCCTCCAACACTGTATGTTTACATTTCAAGTCGTCTAAAGGTCATAGTAATTATAACAGGGGCACAGGAGGGAAGTCAGGTGAAGGTAATATAAAACGATGAGGGAGGAGGTGGTGGTGGGTGAATGGGTCAACAAAATTTTAACAAAGGAGACTGCTTTCTAACACCTTGGTAACCTTTTTAAGAACATCTTAAAAATGTGTTGTTATAAAGAGCAGTTACACATATATTTTTGTCAATTATTTGAGGGCACTCAAATGTTTTAGTTTTGAATCCTTTTACTAAGTGTTATATTCACATATTCTAAAATGTTTCAGTCAACAACATAAAGAAGAAATGTTTGGCTGAATTAGATTCACATTGGTGGATAGGGGTGTACTGTTTTTGAAACCAAAACCAAATGAGTGATACAAACACCCACGCAATATGATATATACAAATACTGTAAATGCTAAGTGCAGCAACTGGAGGCATATATAATGTTTTAGATAGTGTGACAGCAATAGCAGAGAAACAGGGATCGATTCATAGCTGTAGCTAACTGCTGAGACACCAGGCTTTGTGGTGATATCCCTAGTTTAATTACATTTATTTCTCTGTTGAAGAGTTGCTGTGAACAGCATGTGTGTAAATATAGGATGATCATTACTGCTTGATAATGTTTCAGAACTTGTGTAGGGTTTCTTGCCTGACATCATGCACACATTGATCAAGAGCATCACTTTTTTTTTCTATCATATTGAATATGATACAGCTGACTGTGAGAGAAAAATATGTATTCCTTGACTGGTTGGTGAGTGATTGCTGGCTACCTGCTGGCATCGACCATAGTTTGCATGGAAGATGCCGACTGGTCTGCACACACTCTCCAACTGATTGCTCTTAAACTAAAAGTTGTGCCTTAGCACAACTTAGTCAGCATGTTTCAAAAGGTGCAAATTTTACTGTGGCAGTGGTGTGGTCTCTGGCTCTGCTGCAGTGGAGGGGTGGTGCAGCATGGTGGAGGAGCAGGTGAAGGTGATTGTGCTGATGAGGTCTCCTTCCTTCAGTTCCTTTAAGTTTCAGCTTTGCAGGGTTCAGGTGACAGTTTTCAGGGTTTTTATTTATATAATAACATTCTTTTGTGGTTCGGCACCGATGTCTTGTCGGGTCAGTCAGCTTTTCAGCTTCTTCCCCACTCCACACTCCTCTCTCCCGTGTCTGGTCCCTAGCGTCACTAAAAAGGAAGATCTCATCAGTACAGTCACCTTCACCTGCTCCATCAGCCTCCCTGGCACTGCCCCTCATACGACGCCTTCACTGCAGCAGAGCCAGAGACCACACCCCTGCCACATTTACTTTGAAGGCAAATGTTCTCTGTTGCTGGTTTCTGATATAACTTATCATGGTTAAGTATTGCTGGGAGAGTAGTTAGCAGGTGTTTGCAGGTAATTCTAAATAAGCATACTGTGGCAATCTCCTGTAAAGTTCAGTTCACTTCAATTCAGGTTTATTTATATAGTGCCAAATCCCAACAACAATTGCTTCAAGGCACCTTTTAGTATGCGCTAAAGACCCTAAAGCACTGATTCCCAAAGTGTGGGCCCCTGGTGGTCTGTGATGGTACTGCAGGTGGGCTGCAGTAATAATGGAAATTCAGTTTGAATTTACTCACGTGCATGTACAGTTACATATTGATATCAATTCATTTATTTATATAAAGCGTGATTTCAGTCTGGTAATAGGAAGTGGTTCGTGTGACCTAAATTTACTGCACTTTACTGAAGTTGGCCTTAACAGTTTGCATGTGACTAAGTACCAGTAGCAATTTATAGCTTACAGTCCGTTTCACTTGATTTAAAAAAAAAAAAAAATACAATTTCAAGGAAATGCATCACTCTCTTCTGTATTTTAACAGAGAAGGTTCACTCTTGAGTGAAGATTTAAGATTGGGTGGGCATCATGGGAATTTTTTTGGTTTTTGTTAATGGCATGCAACAACCCCTGTGAGTACTTTCTGATAGTGGGAAGGAAAAATTTCCATCTAACAGGAAGATGCCTCTGGCAGACCCAGGCTCAGGAAGAAGCAGCCATAACTGGTTGTGGCAGATGCTAGTGAGATTAAATCATAAGGAGGTTTTTGTCTGCTAATTCTGCAATATATTTTCCCCATTAACCAACGGCTGCCACTGGGGTCATTGACTAGTTTCTAACCCTGTGGGACTGGGGATTAAACAATCAATTTCATGACTGGAAGAAATCTCTAGCAACGAACTGCCAAGATGTCGGAGAAATACAAATTTCTCCCTTGAGGTTTATGGTTGTCAGATATTTGCAAACTGCTCTCTAGTTTTGTGTCACTGGGGCCTTATTCAGTTGACTCTGGATTGTCACATATTCAAAAGTAAATTTAAATAAAATTAACATTACATGATTAATGGTCATGTGACTGCAAAATCACAATAATGTGTTAATACATTAGTTAGCCATCCAGAGCTGTTATTGTTATTAATCATGCTACTCAGTGAAAGCTGCTATTTCTAAGGGTTTTTTTTGTTTGTTTTGTTTTAATGGAGTGTAGTTGAAATACATGAAAGTAATCTATTAATATTCATTAGCAATCCAGACATGGTCGATTATATGAATAAAGTTGCTGTGTATATTCAGAAAGCAAATTTGAAGAGTCTCTTCTTAAATACCCAGGTTATGAAGTGATAGGAAGCTGTTACATATAAAAAAAGAAATCTGCCATACAAATACTCTCACAAACAGCCAGCGGAATCAATGGGCAAAAATACAGTATCTTGTTTGCTTTTTTTCTGCTGGCTTTTCCTTTCAATATATTACCTCACTGCCAGATCATAATGAAAATCCCTGTGGCCAAACAGCTGCCATGTTGGACCCACTTAAGCCAAATATAAGCACACGCTCTGGCTTTCAGTCCACACTGAGGCTTTTGGACAGCTCGATAAACACCCACAAATTCTTTTGTCATAGCCCCCGAAACCCCAAGCAGATTTTTTTGAGCTTTTCCGCAATCACAATCTCCACATGGCCTCCGAGAAACATGTTTGCCAAGAAGATAGGAGTGTGAGGGCTCCTGTCATTTTCTGATTATCAAATCTGATGAGACAGCTACTGGTGTGGGAGCAAACAGAGGGGATTACTAAATTCTGCAGGATTCTGGTAGATTCATGTGTTTACTGTGGTCCAAACTGAGCCATTTGAAGGGGGTAAGAACCAAACAACGTGCTGATTATCTGATATTTGTGTAGGTTCTTTATCTGGTAGTTTATGTTTTACAGTAAAGCTCATACAAAAAGGAGACTGGGATAACATTTGATAAGAGCTACCGGTACAAGCTCATTTTTTAACAGATTCAATCCATTCCTGTCCCTACATGAAAGGATAAATGGTTTATGTTGACTATTTCATGTGAATTTTCACAATATTTTCTTTCATGCTGAAACTAGATCAATTCTAAAATGCCAAATGTGGAATATGTTAACAGTCGCTTTATCCAAAATGAACTTGACATGAAAACATACTGGAGAGCCATAATATTCAGCTTTGATTGGCAAGCAGGGACAGCTTCTCTGACTCATGATGCAAACCTGTGAGTGGAGGCAGAAAAACGTGTGAAATCAAATGCTTAAAGTCTGGCAAAATCAAAAGAATTTACATAGTTGCTTAAGGGGAAGTGTCAATCACCACTGTGTCCTTTTTTGGGTATGTCAGAAAAAGAAAACAAAAAACACATCTCTGGTCATGAAAGTGGATGTTTACATTTTAAGGATGTATCCAAGATATAACCTGTGACAAGCCTGGCCAAAAACTCCAGTTCCTGGAATGGGCACTTAAAGCTGGCTTAAAAAGCGAATGAATCCGCGCAGAATCCCATGTTAAAAATGCCCAGTTTTAAAGCAATGAAAAGCATGTTTACAGCCAGGTACAAAAACAAGTTTGGTACTCAGTGGATAGTTTCTCTCTTCATAAAAACTGCATGGACGTGCCTTTTTTTTCTAATATTGTCTTTGTTTACAGCTAATATTAGGGGTGTGGTGCTTTTGACTAAAGGTATTTTTACACCTGTGGTATTTAAATCGATCTATGATTCATTTCCCCCTTGGCGCAGTTCATTTATGGTGTGAACGTGATCTGACTTCGATCCAAACCAACTACTTGGTGTACACTGCAATTTTGAGCTAAACAATTTCCCGTAACCATGTATGCTTTGCATTCTGGGATGTGGCAATGCACTATAGATGTGCAAAGGTCTGTTGTTAGCAACTAGATGTGAAATAAATGTACATTTCTCTGTGTTCTCCAATAGTCCAGAGCACAGACTTTCTTCCTGTATTTACTTTTGTTGCTCCCATCCCAGATACATCTGGTCTAAAAAGCGCAGTGAAAATCTCACGTGGCTTGTAGTGACGTGTTTTGGTTCATTTGAAGCTTTTTTGTGTGAAAAGAAGCCAAATCACACTGTAAAGCTACAAGTTTCCTAACTCATCAACTAAATGAAAAGTATACAAACTATATAAGTAGGCCTGATTTGTTTGTCAGATATAGCAATGCATGACGCTGTAGGCGACAAGGCTTCACAAATTCAGATCACTGAGCTAATGGAGTAGAACTAGCTAACATAATACAGTGCTCCAGTTTTCCTGAATGAAATTGTATTAATTTACAAGAACTTTTATGAGAATGTATTATTTCATTTGTCTGTTATTTAGCAATACTTATCAGGTTTATATTTAGCCTACAATATATGGATGCATTTTGCTAGCATTAGCTGATAACTAAGTACCCAAACATGCATAATCATGGTCTATGGTCCAATTCTATGCAGTCTATGAATGTACTGAATGCTAAGAAGAAATTAAATGCAACTGATAACATCCTTTAGATAGGTAAAAAGCACTTGCTTCATTGAATTTCATATATGCATATATCAGAATAGTATTTTCCCAGCACAATACACAGCAGGGTACTTACCCTGAAGACATTTTGTGCATCATGTTTTTTACTGACTCCTCCTTCCTTATTTATGTGTTCACATTGGAAATGAAGCCTGAATGATAAATTGAAAAGCTGTCTGTTTATTCTTCATGTTTTCTTGTTAATGTCTTTAAACTAACCAAAGGAAACTATGAGATGTCAGGGGATGATTTCAATACTGTAGCTTTAAAGTGGTAGCCCTGGTGCAGTGCTTTGCCTGTTTTTATATCCAGGGATTTTATAGTCCCATGAGGCTGTTTAATCAGAGTTAACTCTGTCTGGAACTGAATTACAGTCCAGTCCTTCTCCCTGAGCCCACATATACTGTATATAGACACACAAACACTGAATATTCCCCCATCTTGAGGAGCACACGTATGCAAAGATGCACACAAGCATGCTGAGGGTCATAAAACAGTCCCGCTTTCTTTCGTTCTGTCGGTCTGGACACAGTGATAGAGGGTGGTGCAGAGAGTGATCAATATGTTTGTGCTATAAATAGCTGGTAGCGCAGTTTGGTGCTAAGGAGGAGGGATGCAGGGGTAATATATTTGATGAGGGGGAACCCAGTGGTGCTCAGCATGGAAATGTTGCTGTGCACTCACAAAGCTCAGCCAGCGACAAGAGTAGAACAGCTATTTATTACCTGGGCAAGGCTTTGAGATGCATTTGAAATATGGCAATTCTGTATACCATCATATCAGATGCCATTCATATGATAGGGATATGGAAAAATATGTCTAGGAATAAAATATTGTTTGACTTAATATAAAGGTAACATTCCTTGAAATCTCTCACGCAATGAATAACAATGAGAAGTATTACTTTATTGGAATGTTGCAGAGTATATTTTCCTTCTGTAGTCAATTTATATAGTGATGCCCCTAGTTTGGAAGGCTGTATGAAAACACAATAGCTGCAGACAGAATTTACTTTGGGGTGCTTTGAGCTTTTCCATGCTCACAATAATAGCACATAGTATGAAAGTTTTTGTCATGGTCAGGTGTGTGGAGAATGGAGAAAGAGGACCCAAATGCAGGACTCACGGATTTGTTATGAGGTTGGATGAACTGAACATAAATAACTGAATGAACTGAGAACACACACGAGGAGTTGACAATGACGAGACAAGAAACTGATTAAAGGAGATGAGGGCTCAAATGGACTGGATAATGAGTAGGGCTGGAAACAGGTGAGAACACAGCTGGGATAACTCTAACTCATGAAACAGAGGACGTAGAACTAAACCTAATGTACACAGACAGATGACTAGCACAATAAAACAGGAAACAGGCATGGAAACTAAACAATGACAAAAGCTCCAGAACTGAAAACACTGGGTCAACGACGCAGGTACCCTGACAGTTTTCATATTAAAATACGTTGTTCAGCTAATAGTGATTCCTTTATCTGCTCTATAGATTGGCAGAGCAGGTCATACACCAATGAGCAAAAGCTGGCCAGTGTGGTCAAAGCTGAAAAATGTAATGCTGGTTCTGGTAGAAAGGTGTCAGCAAGGTGCCCATGCTGACCCCTGTCCACTGCTGAAAATGCCAACAGTGGGCACGTGTGCATCAGAATCCTAACCCTAATCCTAAAGTGATCATGACATAACACAAACCACAGGGAATAGAAGACATGCGATAGTGGGCGTGAAGGAAGCCTTAGGAGTAAAGAGGGTATGCTCCTGAGGACAAACAAGGAGCTGGCTCCACAAGAAAGGAGCGTGATACCTGAAGGCTCTGCCACTGCTTCTACTTTTGGAAACTCTAGGAACCAAAAGTAATCCTGCACTCTGAGAGCAAAGTGTTCCATCTGCATTATATGCCCCTATGCACTCTTTATGATATGATGGTGTCTGATCATTTAATACTTTGTAGATAAGGAGAATGGTTTTAAATTCAACATCTGCACTAAATTTAAACACAATGCATCTACAGGTATCTGAGAGATTTGCACGTTCTGAAGTAGTGCACCATTTAACTGACAAGCTTACTGACATAACAGTTGCCAACTACAATGCTGATCCAGCTCACATGAGGCAGATCTCTAACAAATAATAATTAAAATTTTGTTCATCATCTTTCATTAGAATAGAATAGAATAATCCTTTAATTGTCCCACAAGGGGGACATTTGTTTGTGATAGTGTGATATAAAAAAGCTCATCTTTGCTTTGTTAGCCATCATGTGCCAAGGTGTTTACACCCCAGGTTGTGGAATTTGTACCCACTTTCACGATCACATCTAATTTGGCAATGAGAATGGTGTGAAATTACGGTGACCTCTTGGTATTTAGAAAATATCAGAGGCCGAGGCTCTGGTTGTCCCCACTATAATTTTCTCTCATTTCCAGGAATATCATCACACCGATAACCACTAGTCAGCACTGAAGCACTGTGATGGGTTTTCAAAATGACTATAATCAGATGTGTGGTATTAAAACTATCACGCCCTGCTCTCTGATCAATTATAAGGACAGAGTAGCCTGTTGCACTTGTTTCATTTTAAGGTGCATTCACAGCATCGAACACCAACCCTCAACAAATATTCAGAGAGGAGAAACTCCAAAAAAAGCTTTCATTGAATCAACTGCACTTATTATGCAAATATGCTTCATCTGAACTTTAATCACAACAGACAAGGCCCCTCAGGGAATGATGACAGATGTCAGCCTTTGATTGTAAATGTCAACTCATTGAAAGCGCTGTCCCAGCCGCCCGGCCACACTTAGGCCTTGATTTTTCATCCAGAAACAGGCCAACATTTATTTTCTCATTAGTGGTGTGTAATCACAACGTTAAGCCATGCTGTCACTATGTGGTATTTCAAAATGATTTTTGATTGATGATTCCTGTAATGAAGGTATTCAAGGAAATCATCACACGGAGATGCCTATAAACAGAATTAGTGGAAAGCGGGGGGTCCTTTAATGAAAGACATCTCAGCTGACGACACTGAGATTCTGCAGTTGGAAGAAGCAGGTACGGAATGTCGAAGACTTTTTGGTGACCTAAAAGGAAAAACAATTGTCACAAAATAAAAGCAGTCCTCATGTGAAAGGTGGAATTTCTTCAAGTCGGTTCCAAGCAAAGAAATACCTGCAAATTCGCAGTGAGGTTTTAGGTTCAATATTTATTCTAAGGTTATTTATCTCATGTTTCCATTTGCTCTAATGTCATATCAGGAGGGTTCTTGAGCTGCTTAAGTACTTCCAAACTGCCGCTTGTGTACTGTGATTGCTGCCCTTTCAGTCAGTGTAAGCTCTCCCCATGTGCTCTAGCTGTTTATTTAGAGAGAGAAGAAAAAAAAACTTTGCTTAATCGTGCACTTTTGTTGGGTGGCCTTTTGGATTTCTGCCTCTCAGCATGTGTTTGCCCATTTGATTTGTCAGAGTTGGTGTGTAAACCATCCATTAAACTTTGATATTGTGACGTTTGTAGCCTTAACTTCTTAGAGTGAACCAAAATGCTGAAACAAATGAAGCACAGTGGGTATAGGGTATAATTTAACAAACCTTCAACTAAGGAATTCGAATAGAGAAAAAACAACGCAGCAAAAACAACAAAAGACGGCATTTCACTTTGTAGATCTGCAATTCTTCTCTTTACTTTGGGTCTCAGTCCCTTTGACCGGTTAAGTGAGCGTATTAAATTGAAGAAAGCGAAAAGTTGAAAAAACAGCAGGAAACATTTAGCAATGTGCTGTGAATGTCATTTAAACATGACTTTGGTACATCTGCATCCAGATGTTCGCCAACATCTTCAACCTCTCCCTGAAGCAGTCGATGGTCCCCGCATCCTTCAAGGCGTCCACCATCATTCCCGCCCCCAAGAAATCGGTGGTCTCATGTCTAAATGATTAAATGACGCCCTATTGCACTAACATTAGTCATCATGAAGTGCCTTGAGCAGCTGGTCAGAAGGCACATCTGCTCCTCCCTCCATGACATGCTGGACCCTCTTCAATTTGCCTACAGAAGAAACTGAGCCAGGGCAACCCCATAGCCTTGGCAGCACATAGTGCCCTCACTCATCTGGAAAAATGAAACAGACACAGACACACACACACACACACATATATAAAAATCTCTAGATCATTTACACAGAATGATCTGAAAAAGAGAAAATATCGACCGAGAAGCAGTTCTCTGAGCAAAAATACCCATAGAGGTTACAGGAGTTTTGAGCTGATAACAAGGCAACAATAACTCAAATAACCACTTGTTATAACCATGGTATGCAGAAGAGCATCTCTGAACACAATACATCAAACACTGAAGCAGATGGACTTCCAGGGTATTGCTTCTGACCACAATGTACCCATTTTCTGATGGCTTCTTCCTGCAGGATAGGCTCAAATTGTTTCAAACTGGCTTCTTGAATAAGCTGAGGAGTATACAGGCAGTGTGTGGATCCATGACTTCTGTATTCCAGCCGTGTGACACCTTTTATGCATTATTAGCTGTTCCCACTGTGCAGCGTTGATGGAAGCTCCTCTGCAAGGCCTTCCTTTCTTCTGTCATCCAGATGCATTTTAGGAATCGAGACATCCTTTGAGATGGCAAACCGAAACTGATTTCTGGTTCACAGGCAGGACGGAGGGCAAATGAGATGAGAACGCACAAATTACAGAAAAGAGAAAAGCCAGAGGAAGCCCCAAAAAATAAACAAATAAAAATGAGCGCTTACTGTAGAGCAGGGGTCTCCAACTCCAGGCCTCAAGGGCCGGTGTCCTGCAGGTTTTAGATGTGTCCTCGATCCAACACAGCTGATTTAAATAGCTAAATTCAATTCAATTCTATTTATATAGCGCCAAATCACAACAATAGTCGCCTCAAGGCACTTAATATTTGTACAGTAGATCGTACAATAGTAGATACAGAGAAAACCCAACAATCATATGATCC
>VVHJ01001401.1:0-17254 GCA_015107715.1 Tylochromis polylepis
GTGTGGTGGTGGGGGGGGGGGGGGGGGGGGGGGGGGGGGGGTGGGGTGGGGTGGGTGGGGTGGGGGGGGGGGGGGGGGGGGGGGTTTGGTTTAGGGTCCGGATGGCTTGAGGATAGAAGCTCCTCTTGAGTCTCTCTGTCTTACAGTCTTATGCGATGTATTTCACAAAGGGGGAGCACATCGTAACAATTCTAGCTCTTAAATGCACATATATTCTGATATAGAGCCAGCTAGCCACAATTTCAGCTCCAAAATCTTTTAAACTTACTTACTTTAACTTACCCTGAAAATAATCAGACTTGCCATCCATGAAGATGTAGTTGACCAGGATCACACTGAAGATGCTGGCCCACAGGTGCTGGTCACTGAAAATCAGCACAAATCCCACATCCTGAGAAAGACAGAGATAGTTTGTGTCTATTATAAAATACTGTAAAGCAGCTGAATAAGTTGTATTTATATATGAATAAATGAATGATTAAAATGAAGGCTTACATAGAAAGCATTAAATAGGACCAGTATTGGTATTTGTAGCATGCAGACCTGCACAGCGATACAGCTTCCCACCTCCAGGCTGGAAGAATGAAAGAAAAGCAGATGCAAATGACGCTCTTCAAACTGTTCCTGTAACTTACTGATGAGACGGGATGTACCTGAGACTGATGTTGTTCTGGAGTGCAAACTGGATCCCGTTAACAATCTCTGGGATCTCAGGAACCATAGCGAGAACGGTCACCCCGATGAAATACTGGCGAAAGAAAAGAAAACATTAAAGCTATAAAATACAAACAGGCTGAGCGTGCTCAGATGCGTGTACTGACCTGAGAGATGTTTGGTTGGTTTAGTATGGGCTGAATGTGCTCGGTGGCAAGATCGGCACAAGCAGACGTGAGCACCGTAGCCAAGATGAGGATGACCAGAGACCTCCAGCGTGACCAGTGGACCACCGTCCCGTGGTGGCCACTCACTGGTGAGATTACAGTATTGTAAGTAAACATCAAACGCAGCTCACTTTTCTCTAAAATAGCAAAATGTAACATAAAATTTTTGGCTGACCTGTTAAGTGTGACTCGTTAGAGTGATTCATATCCTGTAATTCTCCGACGTGGATGTTGTAAATGTGCGAGTGCGTCTTCAGAGTGAAGAGCAGACCGATGATGTAGGCAACGGGCAGGAGGGCACACACGGTGTACACCAGAGGCCTAAAAACAAACATTGCACAATTAATGAGCAGCAGGTGCAGCAAAATGATGATGACTGACGGCTTAGTGTGTGATTTTTAGAAACAGTTTCTACAGTTTCAGATTGATTAACTCCTCTTCAGGAACATTTGTTTCATTACACTGGTGCGGCGGTTAGTTTGGCCACCTCACAGCGAAAGGGTCCAGGGTTTGAATCTCCTGGTTGGCTCAGGACTTTCTGTGTGGAGAGTGCGTGTTCTCCTCACGCCCTGCAGAGGTTAACTGTTTATTCTAATTTGACTTTAGGTTTAGACGTGAGCCTGAACGGATTTGCTGTTTAGGACCTTTGACAGAGTGGGTACCTATCCATGGTGAACCCTGCCTCTAATCCTGGGTCTGCTGGGATAGAGCTCAAGAAAATGGATGGCTAGAATTACTGAGGAAAAGAGAATAGCCCTAAAAAGTAATCTAGAGAATATTTATTCACTGTAGAGATTTAGCAACATCAGATATTCACTTTCAAATTACAATGTCAAAGTAATTCCCAGTTATATCCATCCATCCTTTTAACTGCTGGAGCCAATCCCAGGTAACATTGGGCAAGAGAGCACTAGCTGATGATGGGCTAGCACAGAGAGACAGACACCATCCACACCTTTGCCAATTCAGAATAACCACTTGGACTAACATGCATGCCTTTGAACTGTGAGATGCAGACACAGGGATGATGCTCAGAAACCCTCCAGCTGGCCAGCAGGTCCGAACCAGGAGCTTTCTTGTTGTGAGGCAACGGTGCTCACCACTGCACCACCCAAAATGATCACTTTAATAAAAAGGTAAGTTGGTACGTTAAATTGGAGAATCCGCTTAGAGCACCTCACCAGCCACTTTGTTAGGTACACCTGTTTAATTGCTTATTAATTCAAATATGTAATTAGCAACTCGATGGTTGTTGCCATGTGCTCAAGATGTCCTGCTGAAGTTCTGCTGGTCCAATGAGTCTCGATTTCTGCAGCAACATTCGGGTGTTTCAGCTGCTAGTCTTTCTTTACATCGCTTCCATTTTCCCCACACTCAAAGCTGACATCATTGCTTTAGTCCAATCATTTTGTGGCCCGCCTTCTCCAGCCTCCATTCTGCATCTTTTCCTGTCGTTCTGTCTTTTTGGGTCTCATTCCTGCAGGCCGCCACCTCACCATCTCCAGTTCAATATCTAAGCCTTCATCTTCATCTTCACCTATCCTCCAGGGGTCCTCTCCTAATTCCTCACTGCTGGGGCTCTGTTCTGCTATGATGGGTCATCGGAGTCTAATCACCAAATAACTTAAATGATGTCTCCCTAATGAACTGAAGGAAAAACGGGGTCCAAGCCAGTACTCGCAAGGGGTACCTAATGAAGTGTCCAGTGAGTGTATTTGCATGTATGTGTAATGATAATGTATCACCAAAGGAAGCACTGCATCGTATTCCTCAGTTTTGCAGGTGATTTTTATACTGCACATAATGTGAGCTGAACAACTGTGAGTAGGTTATTCTTGAAAATTAACTGTGCGGTTCTAAAACTAACTTTTATTAATAGATAAATTTGAAAATTAACTTACTGGACATGGTTGTGAAACAGTGTACCATTGCTCTGTTGAAAACAACAACAATAAAAACATTATACATAGTCCTGTGCAGTACAGTGCATAAGGACAGGGTGTATGTCCTCCTGGCTAATGACACCTACCAGGTCATAGTGGCAGTTGTGGCAGACAAACGGCCCGCTGCTGTTGCTTGTGCTGTTTGACCCGGTAGAGTTGGTACAGGAGTCACACACCAAGTTCCCATAAGCCTTAGAGAAGAGTGTGGGTGCAAACGCACCTGCCAATAACATTCAGGGGGGGGGAGTGTTTAACATTGTTTGTAATCTTTTCAAACTATAAGATGTTTCTGGGGAGAATAAAAACAGAAACTGCTCGTGCTGCTGTCACCATCAGCTGACTTGATTCATGAAGACAATCCTCTTAGACCTAGCTTGGATTCACTGTTTTAATGCCACCAGTTCGATTGTATTTGCATTTGATTATTCAATATCCACAGGAGATTATAATGGCCGACATCTGCTCCAGGTGTTACTTACTAACAAAAACAATGAAATAAAACTATTGCAGGCATAAAGATTTGTTCCCTGGTTGTGGCACATATATCCTATTCACATATTTTCATGTGGCGGTCTGAACTGCTTCTGCAGCCTTCTGCATGTGCTGGTTTTCAAATACGTGCCTCCTATGGAGATGAAAAGCAGCGCACAGCTCACTCCTGCAGAACGGCTGTTGAACCTTTGCTCACTGTGCCGCAGACCTCCAATTACCATGCAAATGCCCTGAGAAGCAAACAAAACATGAGGTCTCACTCATACAAGCTGATTTAACACATTTCTCAAACCTACGCCTTGAAATTATATATACAGTATACTGGTGTTGACACTAGCTGTGTTACTTAAAAACGGACATACTGAAATTTTTTTCTTTTTTTGTACAGGTAGACTTTCCAACATATAGCCATTCATGTTGTTGTGCACAGCAGTCTGGTGCCAAAAGGATGTAGGTAAGTCTTACCTACTAACTAACTAACAAACCTAAGCTAAGCAAGCTAAACAAGATGAAGCTTGACACACAGGAATGAAGAGGATACATCCAAGCAGTGTCCCAGTCAGCGCAGCCTTAACAACCTCCTGCAGACAGGTGTTGGCTTGCTGGTGACCTCTGAGCAGAGCTGTGATGTAAAAGGTCAGTTCTGTGATGGAGCCAAAGGTGGCGTTGACCACAGCGCCCACAGCAAAGTTACTCTGAGCTGAAATGCTGCAAACGCAAAAACGAAAATATAAAAATCTCGAGACTTTTTTAACATTTCTGCTTCTCGAGGTATGAATGGTAATGAAAAATGCTCACCTGGCAATTCCCATGCCAATGTAATATGACAGAGGTATAATGGAGCCAACTGCTACGGTGAATTTGACATCGGAGCTGGCATACTTGTTTTCTCTGTCAATATATCCAGTTACCAGGGCAACTATCACTAGAGGGAGGAGGTCTGAGATGGGGGTCAAGTATGATAACAGGTCTTTATATCACACAAGGACACACAATATATGTGTAAAAGGATACTGGCAGCAAACACATTAATCCCATCAACCGTGTACTTGTAGTAGTACCAGTTGGCAGCGTGGTAGCAGCACAGCAGCGCTCTGGTCTCATAGCCTTGATGCTAAAAGTGAAGAAAACCAAAGAAAATGGTGCATTAGGAAATCTCCAGGACTATGCAGTGACCAATAAACACTACGTGTCCCCTGTACCTTCCTCTGTGAGCCAGCAGAGATAGACACATCCTCAGGAGGCAGCAGGAGGATGACGCCCAGAGTTCGTGCGTTCATCTTGAAAACTGGGATGGTGAAGACCAGGATCCAGGAGATGAAGCACGCCAGAGAGTGAACGACCACCAGAGGAGGATATCCCAGCAGCAGCCACACGTAGGTGGCAAAACGACGCTGAGAAGGGCACGTTGTATAACGATACGTTACACTTGCAGCAGAAATCTGCTAAACATGCAATGTATTCGGTGCTAGGTCAGTTTTATTTCTATAACACAGTACTGCAAATTACAGTATGCATCACCCTCTGCCCTAAATGCCAAAGTTTTGCTTGTGAATTTCCTGTATCTATATATATATATATGTCTTTAAGTGTGAACATTTACCCAGTAAGGAGTGCGCAGAGGTCGGTCTGGTATTTCTGGGACTGGCACCTCTGTGGGGGATGGCAGCAGAAATGGTGTGTTATCTTCTTCCGCCTCCATACCACACTCACAGTCTGGTGCACGCTCACAGCATCGCCTAAGTGTATTTCCTATCTGGAGGAACACAACCAAAAAGATGTATTTTACAACCATGTTTCATATTTTAATAAAGGTCCATTCAGTGGTTTTATTAAGGTACAACTTAACAATGTGCACACATTTAAGGTATTCCTGCAGCAAAGATTCTACAAAGATTCCCACACAAGTGAAGATTATCAGGAAAATTAGGGGGACTGTCGAGAAAGACGGGACAGAGAGAGATTGATGTTCCCCCGGTTTACCTCTCATTACATCTGAGAGAGGGTGAAAAGGGTTGAAATCCAGTCTTTTATGTGATTCATAGAGTGCTAATGCAAACTCTTCTTTTGCTAATAGTAACTTGTCGCGGGGTGTGGTCCCTGGCGCAGCTGCAAGGGAGGAGTGAGGCAGTGAGCTCGCTGGGCGGAGCTCAGCAGGTGCCGGCTGTCAGGGGCTAAT
Organism: Tylochromis polylepis; assembly: GCA_015107715.1. Taxonomy (NCBI): domain Eukaryota; kingdom Metazoa; phylum Chordata; class Actinopteri; order Cichliformes; family Cichlidae; genus Tylochromis; species Tylochromis polylepis. Next base: position 5,496 of record VVHJ01001401.1, read on the forward strand.
GGTTTGTGTGTGTTCTCTCTTTAAAAACAGTGAGGAGGAGGAGAGCGGGGTTGTCGGAGAGGAGGAAGAAGAAGCACAAGAGCAAGTGCGACAGACGCAGGGGAACTGGTGTCTGTAAATAAGAAACTGTCAAATAAAGTTCTTGCAAACGGCAACAAACCGGTGTGTGTGGAAGTGTGTGGGTCGCCGCTCGTGACATAACTTTATTCTTAATCAAAGGGATAAATCAAAGTATAAGTCTGAGGAATATGTTAAATGAGAAATGTAGTTTGAGCTGTGAAAACGTCTAGACCAGGAGTAAAACTAATCCATAAACAACAGAAAACAAACTTTCAAAGTAAAAACAAGACGTAACCAAAACAAAAACTAAACACAGAGACAACAATACAAAGAAGCAATGGAGGACAAGGACACAAAACAGAATAACAAGTCAGAGGAAGGAGGCGTTAGGGACACACTGAGGGAACTCACTAAGGGTGTTCAAAGTCGCCCCTACACCCTGAACATCTCGAAATAACAAGTTGTTGCAAATGCACTGTTGCAGACTTGTGACACCATTCAGAAAAACACAACTTCTGCTTTCATGACCACGAGTCAGTGAAGAAGCGACAGGATTTACTGTGAATCAATCTGATGCCAGCTAAATGAAAAGGACCACAGACAACAGCAGGAATATTAACTGAACCCAAACAGCACCTCATGGATTGGGTTGCCAAACGGCCACAGGAAGTAGCAGCACAGCTTCCAGCACAGTTTACCTGAAAACAGAAACAGAGTGAAGAACAAGGGGAATGGCAGATGATCAGTCATTATCATTATCTATTACCTCACCTACCATACGGTAACCCAGTAACAGTGATGAACATCAGTGTGCCAACCAGGAAATATGCCAGAGAAACCCACCAACCAAACAGGAGCACATAGGCTATGTTTCCACATGTGATGCACTGACCTGACACCAGAAGGACAGAGAATGAAATAAGTATTTCAGCAGAAATATTGTGCACTTTTAAGGATTTCTGAATACAATTTAACTTAAATTTCATTAATTAATGCAAAAAAGAAAAGAATCAGTAGACAGATTGCACTTCCAGAGTATTATTATTATTATTAGACACTTTTTAATAACAATGTGGACAAACCCTCAAATATAATAATAAAAGAATTCTATTGTCAAAAGATTTCGTTCAGATAAGGATATCAGTTTCTTCATGGTTGTTAAATGTAATGTGTTGAAAAGAACTTGACCGCCAGTTTTATCTTTTACAATTAATTCGTATGGAAGATGGTTTCAAAGGTTTTTTAAACTAATATTGATAAAAGATTTTCTCAACTTTTTACCAAAGTTCTAAAACTAGGCACAAAAAAAGTGTGTGTAAAATGGTTAAATGGTAACAATTGTCTTCCTCACTCTGACTCACTCCTCACTTTTTTCAAGGTGAATGATGCTATTTTATTATAACTTGGATCTTGGATACAACTTTCAAATCTATCACTAATATTATTTCTGCTATTCTAAACCCAGACGTAGTGACAAGAAAACATGTTAGCCCGATAGTTTTTTCCTTTGGAAGATAAATAGCACACACTTTTACATACATTTACCCTCTCAATACAGTAAATTAGCTGAACAGCTGGCATGGCAACAACCTGCACAACCACTGTAGCGTTCCTCAGCAGTTATCTTTGTGCTCAACTTCAATGACCATGACAAACAAAGCCAAAGATGTAACAGATGATATCATGCATCAACACAAACTTTACATAAAACAAAAGCATAAAAAAACCCGTACCTGGACCTGAATGCGGTTTTATGACATTCAGCTCAGAGTAGAGTTCTTTCACAACATCTGACCGGCCTTCAAATGGCCGCTCCGTCACGTGGCTCTTCCACTTTCTAAACCCAAACTGATAAACACGCACACACAGACAGCAATTACTCTATGTCCTCAACTCAGGTCACTTTCGTTTCCTGTGGAAAACTCTCCGGTTTCTTACTCTGTAGTTGTTGACCAGTTTGTTGGCTTCCACTTCATTCTCGGCTCTGATGGTTCTCTTGTTTTGGCTTTCCTCCCAGCTGTCTTCACACGCATGATGGCTTGGACCTACAATGAGAAAATAACCAAGAAATGGCTGCAAATATCTCTTAACAGGAGAGCTGAACAGGGATATAAAGGCTGGTAAATTATACTCACATGCACGTGCAGCTGTGCATTTTGTTGCAGGATATAAGGAGTGTTGTGAAGATGGAGTGGAGGAGTCTGTGGCGTGCTGAGCGCCACACAGTCGATCATGGACCTGTTCATTACTGTAACCTAACAGAGGATCGTGCTCGCTTGAAGAATCTGCAACACCAAATAAACAAAAACTGAAAGATGTCGAAGACTGCATTAATACACCAAGTGCCATCCTTATAAAGACCCAGACTGGAACTTCATATGAGGTGTTTTTGCCACGTGTCCATGGGCCTGAAAAGGACATCCCGTAATATATGGCAATAGGAAGCATTTTGTGTTTAATCAGGTTTCAATCAAATGTATTGTTTTGGCACAGCAGTGAATTTACAATGACTTTTAGACTAATCAGACAATTTAATTTCAATCGTATATTTATAGCACCGAATCACAACAATTTGGAATTTGGAAGTGGCAATGGGGAAGAAAGCAATTTCAGCAACTTTGATTGTGTTATGGTATTTCAGAAACTGCTGACATACTGGGATTTTCACCCACAGCCATCTCCAGATTTATAGAGAATGGTCTGAAAAAAAATCCACTGCCCAGGGATCACAGGCAAATGAAGAAAGGCAACATAATCTCAAAGAACCACTCGTTACAGCTGAGCTAAGCAGAAGAGCATCTCTGAACATACAGCACTTTAAACCTTGAAGCAGATAAACTACAGCAGCAGAAGACCACACCGGGTGCCACTCCCGTCAGCTAAAACAGAAAACTGAGGCTATAATTTGTAATTCTCGCCAACATTCAGGTAGGGTTAGAATTTGGAGTAAATAACATGCAAAGTATCGATCCATCCTGCTGTGTATTAATGGTTCAGTACAATCAATGGTACACTCGGGACCCCTCAGTGCCCATCGCTGATGGCTGTTTCTAGCAAAATAATGCAGCATGTCACAAACAGTTAAACTGTGCCAAACTATTCCAACACTCACTCCTCTGAACTGATAAGAAAAATAAAGATCACATGGAAACTGTTTCAAAAATCCCTAATCGCCGTAACCCCACTCTGTAAAAGACTTCAACAAGAAAATCATCACATGAAGAAAAATCAAAACGGCATGACTCTCAATCGATTCTCCAAAGTAATTAAAAAAGAACTCAGAGAATGCAAGTTTTTAAGAACCTTCGCTCCCCACTGACTTATTGCACATATTGTATTTGGGTCAAAATGTATAATGTACGTATAGAATCGGATACGCTGTGTCACGGTGGACGCAGGGTCTTGAGGTTTTTGTGGTTTCGTGATTTCTTTTTGCTTTTGAAAAGGGATTTATGTTTGAGCTCTTTAGTCTTTTAATGGTTTGACTTTATGTTCCCATTGTGCTTATGAGCTTTTGGTTATTCTACACCTCGAGTCCTTTGCTTAGCTTTTGTTGGCAATAGGTTACTTGCCTTTTGTGTTCCCCATTCTGTTCCTTCAGTCCTGTCTCCATGTGTTTGTCTTGTGGCTCTGTGTTAGTTACTTCTTGTTTTATTTTGATGGTCTCTTGTCTCATATGATTTGTATTTAGTTCTACTTCCCTTGTCTCCTTCTGTGGTCATTTCCAGCTGTGGTCCCACCTGTTTGCTCTCCCTTCATTGCCTGGTGTGTATGTATTGCCTTGTGGCATCCTCCCTCATGGTGGTGTGTCACCTGCCCCTGTGTTTCTGTGTTTTCAGTTTCCTCTGCTCCTGCACTGCTCTGTGCATGTTTTGATTTTTCCTGAGAGTTACTGACAATAAAGCTGAGGTTTCAACATCATTCCTCCCTCCCAAGTCCTGAATCTGGGTCCACACTCTGCCTGCCACACAGCTGCCTTATGACACACCAACTCTTTGATCAGATACACAGGCGGCACAGGTGGGTGACACATTAAAGAGAAAAACAACATGTTTTAATAAAGTTTTGAGCTAACACATGCAGCCAAGTGATTCTCTGACTCTTTGAATCTGTACAGGAGGATTGGAAGACCATTCTTCACAAGATATCCCCTCATCTGTTGTTTTAATGTTAGTCCTGGTGATTCTGGTGAATTCAAATGAAATATCATGTGATTGTCATCATTTTCCTACTAATTGAACCATTAAGTGACCCCTCATGCCATACAAACGAGGGCTTTGTCAACCTGGGAGTTTAGATGAGGAGATTCTGGTTTGGCAGGGACCCTTCCTTCTATGTTGCTTGCATGCAAAACGCCTCATTCCTTAAATTTTTCATTATTATTATTCTTCAATGACATGAATGAAACATGTAGATAAATCTCCCGAGGGGCATAAAAAGGCTTTCTTTCTATCTATCTATCTATCTATCTATCTATCTATCTATCTATCTATCTAACTATCTATCTATCTAACTATCTATCTATCTACCTATAATTTACCTGATTACAGCATGGATTACATGGATTTGTTTCAGTGAAACCAGATGCATGACAGCAATTAAAGCAAGGGATAGAAAGCGCCTGCAGCCATTCAGAAAGATACGGAAAATTGATGAATGAATGGATACATAATAAACAAGACCCATCATAGGAAATGTGGGCACATCAGTCGTGACTTCTCTTTTTCAACAGCTCAAATCAGCTCAGACACTTTTAGGTAGTCTTGGTTTGTTTCCTCGTTCTCCTTTTTTGTTGGCTTCCTGAAGTGTGTGCAAATACAGCAGCTGCGGTGTTATATGATGGTGTTAGTGACTGTGCACACACAGCATTACCTCAATACACTATCGTGACTTTGTTCCTTAGTGTACAAGAGTATATGAGAACACTGAGCATGGCTTTTATGAAAGAAAGCACCCTTGTTCATGTGAAATCAAATACAAGAAACTCAAGAAACAAATGCTGTTATCTTTAAGTGTCAGAGAAGCTCGAGTAAGAGTGGAAGAATTGTTTAAATATGCAGTAATGAGTTAATATCTTTTCTATTTCTTGTTTTAAGCCTCTCTTACGTGAAAACTGGACACTGGCTGTTGTAGTATTTGAGTTTCAGGAACGTTTGTCAGGTACATATAAAGACTCTGGACAGGAGGGCAGTATTCTATGACATTTTATAGGTCTACATTAACCTAAAAATTAATTTAAATATATGTTAATTAGTTGAGCGCTATCATTGATTAGTTGAGAGCACACCCGTGCAACAACTCCACAATGAGCTCCTGTAAATATCAGTGTAAACAAAGCCTACGCAGACAGAACTCAAACGGGGACAGTTAAAATGGAGAGTGTAATAACGGTGCTGTTAGCGACACATAACAAATAAAGTTACAAGGTGCTAAATAATGAGCTCGAGCAGCTCACCTTGTTCAGCCGGCCTCCTCCTCCGGCTGGTCGTGTCCGGGCTCCCCGTGGACGACAGAGACATCTCCGCCGGTAAAAAACACCTCACCGTCTGCTGAGTGTGTCACCGGAGTCCGACCGCATCATCTCCTCGGACGCTGCTGTCGCTGTCGCGTGGACTCACTGATTTAATGAGTGTTATGGAGCGTAGAATTGTGGGAGATGTAGGCTTCTGTTGTCTTAAAGGGAAAAGCCACAATAAAAACTGCTGTTCACTTCAGTTCAGCCGAGCTGGAAAATAAAATTACAAAGTGGTCTGACTAAATAAATACATCAGTATTTTGTATATATTTGTTTTTATCTCAGCTATTTAACCTTACAAGAATTACATTTTGCTATTAAAAAGGCTGAAATGACATGCAAATAAGCCAGAAAACAGCGAGTGGTATGGAGTGTCTTTTACCCTTTGTTTATGTTTGTTGAACTGTTGCTACTACTGAAGGCGTTACCAAATTTATTTTATTCATTTCATAGGAAAACTAAAAAAACAAACAAAAAAACAGTCGCGGTGTCTGGTGCAAGTCCTGTAACAAACACTTCTTATTAATTGTCAAATCATGCTGGCATATTAGTGAATTAGTCGAGTAAACATTGTATTTAATAAATATCGCATGGTTTGTGTGGTATACAACGAGGCTATTGCAGGTTTGTGAGTCTTGGTAAAAATACAGAATTCGGTGTAAATAGAAAACGAGAGAAAGGACGGTAACTAACTTGCAGTATGAAATGCATCCAAACCCAGGTCATTAACACCGAGACCAAAAAACAGCTGTTTCTCTTTCTCTTTTTTTATCGCTGTCTCACATCCTTCACCTTAGTTTCACTCAATATTTTTCTCTTGGTTATCCATGTTCCACATGCAGTGGCCATACAAATGACCACCGTTGCTATATCTGAAAAACAAAATAATAATAAACTGGCCCAATTTAATTGTATATATGTGTTAAAGAGTGTAGATTTTCTAAACGACAAAACTGCACAGTTATGTGTGTGCGTTTGACTTGAACATGACTGCAGGCCAGCAGAAACACAGCAAATAGCTCCCCGATATGGTCAAATGTAACTATGACATGGAGTGGTTTGTTCTGTTTTCAGGTTTTAGCAGAGGTTTTGTACTATAAGCACCAAACACACTTTTAAAATGGAAAAGGTTACATAGTTACCTTCTTTAAAAAAAAATATGCCATGAATAAGGTTAACTATTTTTTTAAACTTTATTTTTATTATCTTTTTATTATCTTTATCTATCACATTTGGGTAATTTTAAATCCAATTTTCCCAGGTAAAAATCAGGCATTGAAATTCAGTACTGGAGCACAGAAACTCCCTCACTCTACTGTGAACACTGTCCCAGAATGGTTTAAGGATCGGACAGCTCCAGAAAACATGATGAAACATGGACTGCCAAACAATGATCAAATCCACACGGACATCTGAGCTGTCTGGACTTTAGTTTTTTGGAGTTAGAAAAAAAATTACACATATATGAGGCTGTTGTAGTTATTTGGGTATTTATTATAGATGTCCATTAAAGAGGTGACTGCAACTGGCAATTCTTTTCCACATTTAGTCTTCATATAATTTATTGAATGGCCTCTTAAATTAATAATGATCCTGTATAATTCTCCACTTATGTTTATATACATTTTAGAATTAAATGCTCAAATAAACATCTCAGTAATATCTGATATAATTAATATGTGTCCTTTAACATTCTTGTCAAAGTGATGTTTAAGTTGGAGATCCTGAAATAGAAATCCTGACGAGCTAGTCTGTATCTATCAGGCAAAGTTTTTAAATCTGTCCACCAACAGACACAGCGCTGTCAGTTCTGGTCTCCTCCACTGGATAAACCTGCTATCATTTGCAGCAGGTTTAACTAGCTTTATAACTTAATCAGAGGAATCAAGAATTGGCATTTTGGCCACATGGCCACAACTGATAAACAAGCTTTACACTGTACTGTAAAGTTAGAGACCTTTGCATTTCAGAAGGAAATTACAGTTGGTCGCACTCCGGCAGACTCAGGGTAAAGCAATGCACACTGATTTAACTGGCAGATGAGAGACGGTGCAATCAAAAAGATCTTACAGAATATTTGTTTAAACTCACCTGCGTGTAAAACTGGAGATTGATGATTGAAAACTCTGGCGCATTTTATGTGAGCTAGGCTTAACTTTGTTGGGCACTGAATCTGGGTCAGCATTATCTCCTTTCTTTTACTCTAATGAAGGCTGGTCCAGTATGGTGACGGAGATAAGAAAGCAAGTACTGGGAAATACTGTTCCATTTAAAAACTGTCATCAGCTCTCATTTCATCTACCACTTCTAGGTCATTTCACTCAGTTACTAAGTATGAAAACAAACTATTCGGCCTCAGCTGCTGTGTTGCAGTCAAACATCTTTTTTCATCCATAAAGATTGCTGACTGTGAAAAAAATATCTAGCATCTTAAGAAAGGTTGTTTTTTTTGTGTGTGGAAAATTGTTTTTAACTGTAAACTTTTGCATTCAATTAATAATCTATTACAATGAGTAACCTTATGTGTACTTTGGCATTACATTTGGCTTAGCTTAAGATTCTGTCCAAATATCCACTGTGTTGGCCTGTCTTCAATATTCAGTTCAATATTCGTCAGTATCAATGTCATCTAAATGTTCGACTGTTAGAGGAGTAAGATAAACAGCTGACAAGGCCAAACGTGAGATGTCTGGATTATTGCGTTCTGGCAAAATAAACATTTGGTAGCAAATAAAACTTGAGGCCACGCAGACCTTACAAAGGTTTCTGTGACCCAAAGTTGGACCTGTAAATAAACTCTTTAAGCTCAAACTGTGATCCAGCACACTGATCTTTTCTCGTAGTTTCATCTCCTTTCCCACCAATACAACTTCTTATCAACTTTCTCAAAATCATATTAAATATAACCAAAAACAAAAAACAAATTAAGAGTAGGTGGCTGATACAACATAGGAAAGGGCTTTTGAGATCTCATGCCTACATGTCAATGTAGCAGCAAATATAAATTGTTCACTTTAGGGCTCTTTGGGTCAAACTGGGATCTAACCATGGCAAAGTCCTTTTGTGCCACCTCTTTAGTGGCACTAGTTCTACATACATAAATGGAACAGAAGTAGAAGTTCAGGACTGATTATGGTAAAAGAAACCTGCAACAAGAGTGGTCCACATCCTCACCCACTCCTTTTTGTTCCACTTCTTCTCCTCATCCGCAACTGCCACAGTTCAGCTCTGCTTTAGCCTGAGAGGATCATCAGCACCATGAACCACCACAATTCAGCCTTCCTTTAAAAAGTCAAAGGTTCTTCAACCCTTGCAACCACCAGTGTTTGGCCCAACATTACCACAGAAGCCTCTCAGAACAGCTCATCCATCCTTCACCACAAAACACTGCCCAGCATCATCAAAAGTCACATGTCCTACCTTCTCCATTGCTGAACCCTCTTTGGTATTCTCAGGCCCACAGAGATAAGCCACCACAAGTTCTCCAAAATTCTCAAGAGCAAAGGTTAAAATTTGTTTCACCTTAGTCCCCATCTGTAATATTCTAATTATCCTAACAGAGCACAGATTCAGCCTGCTCTCCTGTCAAAGTATTGTCAGTATCAAGCATCAAATTTTCCTAAATATTCTCAAACTTCTCACATTCCTGAAGAAGCACAGGACTCTGACCCACATCTGCAGTAGCCACAGTGCCAACAACCACCACATTAACCCAATGTGAAGAAGCTGACTTCTTTTCAAAGCTATGAGGTGACAGATAGCCAGAGGGTCTCATGTGGAGATTCTGATACATCTGCTGCTACATGTGAAGCTATGAGTTGTTGTTTTGAGGACCAAATGTGCTGCTTTTGAAAAGCATGTGTGTTTCAGCAAAAAAACTCATTTTTCTAGTACTGATGGTGCACAGTGTCATCAACTGATAACACAAACCCTTTACTTATCCAATAACCTGATGCTGAATATAATATTACAGTTGCGTGTACATTATGGCACTTTTCTACTCCGAGCACTCAAAGTGCTTTTTACTATAAGCCTCATTCACCCAAACACAAAAGTGCTTTCTATACATAAGAGCCTTGTCTAACAAACACACTCCAGTGGATGCATTGGGGGCAACTCAGGGTTCAATATCTTGTCCAAGGATGCTTCAACATGCAGACTGGGGAAGTTTGGGGCACAAACCACAGACTTTCGAATTGGTAGATGACCCAGTCCATGTTATGAGCCACAGTCACCCAGTTAAGAGAGTAAGTAGCAACGTATGGAGAAGGTGTGAAACAGTTAATGATCCAAAGCATGCCACATCATCTGTAAAGCATACCAGAGTCAATGTGATGGTTTGGGCGTGCATGGCTGCCGGTGGCACTGGGACACTAGTGTTTATTGATGATGTGACAAAGGACAGAAGCAGCCGAATGAATTCGGAGGTATTCAGAGACATTCACTGTCTGCTCAAATCCAGCTAGCAGTCAAATTGATTGGGCGGCATTTCATAATACAGATGGCCAATGACCCAAAACATACAGCCAAAGCAACCCAGGAGTTTATTAAAGCAAAGAAGTGAAATATTCTTGAATGGCCAAGTCAGTCACCTGATCTCAACTCAACTGAGCATGCATTTCACTTGTTGAAGACTAAACTTCAGACAGAAAGGCTTGCAAACAAACAGCAACTGAAAGCTGCTGCAGTAAAGGCCTGGCAGAGCATTAAAGAGGAGGAAAACCAGCATCTGGTGATGTTCATGAGTTCAACACTTCAGGCTATCATTGCCAGCAAAGGGTTTTCAACCAAGTATTAGAAATGAACATTTTATTTTCAGTTATTTAATTTGTCCAATTAGTTTTGAGCCCCTGAAATGAAGGGATTGTGTTAAAAATGCTTTAGTTCCTCAAATTTGTATGCAGTCTTTTTGTTCAACCCAGTGAATTAAAGCTGGAAGTCTACCCTTCGACTGCATCTGAGTTGTCAAATTTAAAATTCATTGTGGTAATGTACAGAACCAAAATTAGAAAAAAGTTGCCTCTGTCCAAATATTTATGGGCTTAACTGTAACTGAGAAAGCAGGTTGCACTGACATGCTATCAGTTTGGATCCATGCAATTTTAGTTTTAAAAACAAATTTAGCAAATTAAGTGTAAGTAAAACAGCAGATTATTTGTACTTCTTGATGACATTATACAGATGTCAGCTATTCTAACTAAATAATATGAGAAGTTTACCTTTTCTTATCCTCTGCTGTCATAGCCATGGTTGTTGCATAACGCTGCATCATGTTTTCGAAAACTCCTGCTGGACTTTGACTGATATTTTCCCTAAAATAAACTGACACAACCAAGTTTATCTTGTACTTGATTTCAATTGTTCTGTTTAATAAACTGCTACAAAACTGTGTTTAAATCATAGTACTATAGTAGACAAAACCATAGAGCGATTTTGTTTCAAACTCTGAGGAACAATCACTTTGCTTGTCATTGTGCACTTGCAAAATAAACATTTGGTGACAGATACAATTTGAGGCTATGAAGACCTTTTAAAGGTTTGTGTGACCCAGATGTTGGATTTGATATTTGAATGTTTCTGATTGTCGAAAGTTGCTAAGCTTTGATTGGTGGGTTTTTTTTTTTACCCAGGAGGTGGGTTTAAAAAAACAAACAAACAAAAAAACTCAACAGTTGGTAACAAATAAATGGCACAGCTGACTGAAACTGTGCACTTTGGAAGTGTCCAGATCAGACAGCTGTGAAACCATGGCAAAGTTCTGGAGTGCCAAATTTTTCATGGCACTAACTTTGCTAGGCTCTTTAGCTGGGACAGAGGTAGAGGCTCAGAACATTCCAGTATTCCAGCCTCCTCCGTGGAAGAAACCCCAGGACCCTCAAATTCCACCATACCAGCCTCCTCCGTGGAAGAAACCCCAGGACCCTCAAATTCCACCATACCAGCCTCCTCTACTTCCAAAGCCCCAGAACACTCAGCCTCCACCATACCGACCTCCTCCACCACAAAATCCTCAACAACCTCGACCTCCTCCACCGCAAAATCCCCCGAACCCTCCGCCATACCAGCCTCCTCCGTGGCAGACTCCCAAGAACCCTCAACCTCCGCCTCCACCATACATCCCTCCTCCACCACAAAATCCCCAGCAACCTCGACCTCCTCCCCGGCCATTCCCTCAAGGGCAGCA
>VVHJ01001403.1:15241-25527 GCA_015107715.1 Tylochromis polylepis
TTTTTTTTTTTTTTTTTGCATCAGTGATCTGTTTATTTCTTCAGTATTGCCTCTTATAATCGTGTGTCCTCTAGCCACACCTGTCTGTGCTCAAACAGAAGGATGCAGCCACTCTAACAGATGAGAGCAGGACGTTACACAGGCCTCTGTGCCTAGCTGAGGATGAAGAGAGGCTGTCGCCAGTGCTCTTCAGGCATCAAGACAGGGCGGGGAGACCAGTGGACCAGGAGTCAGAGGAAGAGGAGCGTAAAGATGAACTGGAGCTGATTGAAGGCACAAGACATATGGCAGTTAATTGCAATTATGAGAAGAGACGATCTACAAAGACCGATGGCAGGTAGATGAGAAATTTTGTTTTTGTACTGTTGCTTTATGTGTTTATGATAAAAGTAGTTTTAAATATAGTGACTTCTTTCTCTCTCATTTTATTTGTGTGTTTAGGGAAGATTCAGCTGGTGTTACCAGAGAAGGACAGACATCCAGAGTACAGAACAAATCTGAAGATGCTGAGTTTGCCACTGGTCTTTTAATAGGTAAAAAGACTTCCTGTGAGCAGTTTAAAAAAAAAACCCAAAACCATAATTGTTCCTTAAATAGACATTTGTGTTAAAACTGCTGAACATACAGTTAAAAAAATGAAAAGGAAAAAGTAAAAGCTAAAAACTTATGAACCCTTTAAACATTAAAAAGAATTGTTTTTGAAAATGAATTCAAGGTTTCAAATGCTGTCCCGTGTTTTCAGGAGCAGCTGACACACATGAGGCTTTGCAGAGGAGGAAGGAGCGCTACCGACAGGAGCTGCAAGAGCAGATAGCTGAACAGCACCGCAACAAGAAGAGGTACGTCTTTATTTATGGTGCCCTAAATATTTCACCACTTTCGGCACTTAGTTAAGACTTGCAGTGGCTGCAGAAATGGATAAAAGTGGACAATTCTTTGTGTCTTTGTTTCAGGGAAAAAGATTTCGAGTTGAAAGTCGCAGCAACAGGAATAAATGACCCTGAGAAACAGGTCAGCTTGCAACTCTCCTTTAATCTGAGAATGTTTACACTGTGCAGTATATTTATCAGTTGTTTCTTAATCCAGCCGGACCGAATCAGACAGTTTGGACTGAGCAGAAGAAAAGGTGCCCAGGTGTCAGAGCCTGTAACCACAGGTGCTAGATCATCATCATATGCTCTACCTGGTATCGAGAAGATTGGTGTTAGAGAGAGGGAAATGCCTCCCCCCAAGCAGGCTCACGTGGCCTTCCAGTCCCCTTTGCTGGAGTATAGCTCTGCCCTCGGCTTAGGTGGAGGTGGTTTGTCTTCCAACAGCCAGCCTGCCAACCCTGTGACCTCCATGGACATCCCTAGGTAGTAATATAAAACTTTACATCAATTACAGTCTGAAAGATTTCAGAATGCAACACCTGAGATTAAGACAGGAAGGGAACACTTGAGCAGCAAGTTAGTTAAAACCAGAGAAGCACAGCTGACAGTGGAGCCAGTTATGTCTGCATTGTTTTCATAAAGAAGTCAGTTAATAATAGCAATGATTTCATGCTGTAAACAGTCCAATGTGAGTTTTAATATGAAGAAGCATCAGCAGGGCATGTTTAAATAGACTGCATGCAGTTGCAATACAGCTGTGGAAGAGTAAACAGGATATAATGGCCCATGTCAGTGCGATCAAAACAGTAATGACTGATAATACGACTGATAATACACTGTTTTGTTTTGGGAATCCAGTATCCAGTACGTGTTTGTGTGTTAAGAATCTGGATCCAGAAGAACTGGCAAACACTGCAGTTAATGAAAAGTAGCTTAGTGAAACTAGAATGAAACTCTTTTGATTGATTGTTGCAGGGCTTTACGAACACTTTAAAGACACTTAAAAAACCCCACTAACTAGCTAGCTCTTTGCAACACACTGCACCCAAGTCTATAGATGAAACCAGAAAATTCATTCAGGATTTAATATTTATTTAGTTACAAATCACATATTTTGAAATAATTCCTCCCCAGATATCCTCTGTTTCATCCTCGCCCACCTCCTTCAGTGAGTGATGCCTACAGAAGCCCATACATAGAGCCACATCAGTACTACGCCAACAGAAGCATGCTTGACCCAAACATGGCCTACTGTAAGTACTGGTCTCTCTTCATGGGAGTAAAAACACTTTCTGGTCTACATTACAAAACTTGATCAGGGTATAATTGGTATACCAGATAGGTGTTCTACTTTTAGCTTATTATGTGATTGATTTATTATTTTTCAGATGGGCATATGCCTGCTCCTGGTGCTGCCTTTCCCACGCCCTACTGGAATGTACCACCAGGGGAAGCTGTGCCCAGCCAGCTTGGTAACCACAGCCCTCATAGCCAGCACAGTGGCAGCAGCTTTCCCGAGCCTCCTGTGCAGTAAATATCTACTCATACAGTTTTTTAGAAGCCAAGATGGCAGTAATTATATCTGTTATACCTGCACGCACACAATCATATTAGTGAATCCTGCTCAGGCCAAGTAAACTCACGTCTTATAGTTTCCAACAGAATGGTAAGGATGTGGCTTTAATTCCTGTTTGTGTCTGCTGTAAGACATGGTAGTAAGACACATCAACCAAAGTGCTCATCAGGTCTCAACACTTTTCATTCTGCAACTACTCTAACAGGCCCAGCAACGAGACAGCTACTGGGCTATCGCAAGCCAACATTTTCCCTTCAGAGAGATCCAGATCACCCAGGGAAAGGATTTTGAGCTACAGGGATGCTCTGAAACAACAGGTAGGTTATATCAAAGGAAGTTTTTTCTTTGTACTGCCACCACCACCCAAAGAATTTAAATTTTACTCTTAAACACAGAAGCCACAGACCTGCCATGATAATGACGATGATTATGATGATGATGATAATTATAATAATAATGTTTGTAATGACACAGAAGAATGTTGATGGATGTGGATTTGATTTAAATGATTAAAGAAGAGAAGTAGGTGAATGCCCTTAAATCACCAGAGAAAAACCATTCAGCATTGTTGATATTTAAAGGTGATATAAATTTGGCCATCACAGACATTTGTGGTGATGATGTTGCTGGGCTCCTCCTTTGTTATTTGGCTGAAAACAGTATTGGTAGAGAGTTGAAGGTAATGAAATTTCACTGCATCCTAGTGTGTGATGTGTTGACAGGAAGCTTCCAGGAGTGGAAACGGCAAGCTTTACAGCAAGGTAAAATAGAAAAGGCTTCCTGTAAGTTAGCTGGAATCAAAAGGTCCTTCTGATGTATTAGTCGAGTTGGCTGTAGAAGTGTTTCTGAGATCCAACTCCGTTCAGTTACTTCATAACCAACTCCCATCCTGACTCCTTTTATTTTCCCACTGAATAAGCCAGTGAAAATCCTCTTTCCATCTGTTTAGCTTGCATTTTTTTCCCGGGCTTCCCTCTAGCATACAAGATCACTGCAGACTCCCTAAAATGTCTTCCAGGTAGTTCCTTGCTGTGCTTTGGTTCCTTGTCATACTGGTGCAGTAATAACTTAATTCTTCTGCTTTTTTTTTTTTTAAAGTTTTTATTTTTTGGTTCCAAAATTGCAGCCCATGTTTGAAAGCTTGTGATAAATTGAGTTGTAATCTAAAACTTGGAACACATGAAGTCAACATAAGAGATTCTGTTTTTGTTATATGGTTTTACTTTTGTTGCTTTTTAAAAAAAAAATGTTTTTGAATTTCTATAATAGACATCTTGACGCATTTAATGGGAAAATGGTGGTAGTATTTATCACTGAGACTTAACTGTCTTCATCAATTGGCCGGGTAGTTGTGGTGAAAATAGAACATTTCACAGTGTCTTGGGAGCATAGTTGTTGATTGGTGACATTTGATGAGTGTTGAATAAACAGAGAAATACTGTTTGTTAGATCCAGGAGCAACAGGAGCGGAGGCATTGGGAGAGGGAGGAGAAGGAGCGTTATGAGGCCCAGCTGGAGGCTGACATGAAAAACCACCAGCCCTGGGGGAGAGGTGGAGGAGGAGCGCCACTGAGGGACAGCACTGGAAATCTCATTGGTATGTCGTGCTGTGTACCGTCTTTTTATAGTATACAGCATGTTACAAATTCAGAGGAGTTGTTCTAACTTAGCCTGCCTGACTCTGCAGCTGATCTCAATCAGATGCACAAGCTGAACGAGGAAGCGTACAGCAACCCGGAGCAGCGGCAGAGGAGAGCCATGGCAGCCACGGCTGTCATGGCAGCCAGCCGGACTGAGCACCTGGACCCCAATGAGAGGGTTTCTGGTAGTGTAGCATCCATACCACTAGAAATATGACTTTCTTTTTTTTTTTTTAGCATTGTTCTACTACCAGATTATTGTTAACATCACAGCCTGCGCTCTCAATAACACAAAGAAAAGTTAACAGTCGTAAGCTAAAATTATTTCCATTGGAGCCCCAGAGAAAACTACAGTGTAGTATTTTAATCGTGATTGAAGGGAGAAAATTCCACGCTCCCATAAAACACAAAGAAAACAGACTAAAACTTATTTCTATGTTCAGAAACTGGCATCACCACCAAGTAGTACATAAGATTATCCAGAAACAATAGCATTGAGACTGGTACGTTTATTTTGAAAGATTTGTCTCATGTTTTGTAGGTTTCGCCCATGTACAAACCCCACAGTTTGCCAGAGGCAAAGTATTTGCCAGCCAGCCCACAGAGCAGCAGCTCCAGGAGCAGGACAAGTACAAAGCTTACCTCAAACAGCAGGTACAAAGCTACGCAGCTGGTGGTATTTCTCCTGCCGGTATTTTATGGTAGGCTGTCTTGTTGAAAATCACTGATGGTTTAGTTCTTGATCAGCCTGCATTTGTTTGCAGATTGAGGAGAAAATGCGTAAAAGGGCAGAAGAGAGGGAACGAATCAGGCTGGAGGAAGAGAAGGAGGAGAAGAGGCTGGCAGAGCAGAGGGCACGCATCCAGAGGGAGTATGAGGAGGAGCAAGAGAGGAAGAAACGAAAGGAAATGGAGGTGAGAAGCTAAAATCTGAAGGATAGAAAGGCTTCATCTCTGACTAAATCACTTTGAATTCTTTGGCAGGTGTGTTTATGCCTGTCTGATGACTGATCTTTTCTGTGCAATCAGAACACAGGTGTGCAAGATGTAGTCATGAAACTGTACAGATGTGTAGCTGAATTTAAAATCAAGGTAGAGTCCAGAGATGGGTGTTGGCCAACCCCTACAGAGTGAACACACATGTAGTAACAAATGCACACAGGTTGGACTGTAAAGCATGTTGCTGGGGATTGCGGATGTTGTGATGGTCTCTAATTATAACACATTGCAAGCCTTTCTCATTTCCCTAAATCTTTGTCTTGTGTACTTCCTCTAATATTTTACTTTCTTTCTCTCAGCAAAAGGCCAAGAATGAGGAGCTGATTCAGCTGGCTGAACAGAGGAAGAAGGAAGCTGAGAGGAAAAAGAAGGAAGCAGAGGAGAAGGAAAGTGTGGTACTGAGGAGACAGTATGAGAGAGAGAGACAGGCACGGGTAGAAGAGGTCAGTTCACAGATGTGCAGCAAATGCTGTCACACTGTTTTTCTTAATATCATTAATATTTAGTCTCCATCATTTGACTTGATGCTTACTTAATAATCCGGGTAACAAAATCCCAGAAAGCAAATTGTCATGATCATTAGCTACTATATTAGCACTATAGCCAGTGACCAGCTGACCACCAACATACAAATACTGTATCTGTCGGTGTGTTAACTTGAATTATTTGAAGACACCCCTTCAGTATTTGATCCAGATGCCAAACAGTGCCACTATTTGGTTTATCCATTCCCACACCAGTGGAATTGAGCTACTGTGCATGGTGCTGGTGTGAGTACTGGGAGCAATTAGTTGGGGTTCAATGTTTTGTCCAAGGACACTCTGACAGATGGACAAGCCTGTCAGCCCTGTGGTTAGTGGACCACCTAACTCCTGAGCGACAGCTGCCTCTTTCAATTTTTTTTTTCCTTTGATTAGCTTTCAAGACAAAAATGATTCTGATCCTGATTCCACTCAGGACACTCTTCACTCAGTTCCGATCACTTCAGTGATGCTTTATTGGCATGATGGTTTCTGAAAAAGATACTATCAAAGCACCAAAATACTATTACTAGTAGAACAATATAAAAATGATGATGACAAAAGAACAATAAAATGAAATTGCATTTCAGATCAATATGTTTGATTAAATAAAGCATCATGCATGCATGTGTGCGTGTTTTAAATCAATCTTGTTCTTAGGTCAAGATGGAAAGTAGTCACCATTTATAGGGACTTCTTCTCTTGTAACTACACTTGCTATACCCTTCTTAGCTGTCAGGAATAACCTCCCAGAAATTCTGAACAATAAATTTCAAATAATCAGGTTTGCTTATATTAAATGTAGTATTTGAAAGTGTTATGTAGTAAATCACAAGCTGTGCGTCTTCAGGTCCACAGGGAACCCTCCCCTCCAATCCCCACTCTGCGGAAGAAACGCGGTCTTCACCAGTATACCCCCAGACCTCCCACTGTTGACAGCCAACACTCTATAGTCCCATTGTCTGTAAGTCTCGCACGCACGCACGCACACACACACACACACACACACACACACACACACACCCCTTTTGACAGCCACTCATTTCCACTTCCATTAATCTGACAGCATCTGAACATGTTTCAGAGTTGAATGCACACTGAAACTTCTACAAAAAAACCTATGTGTGCATTCAACTCTGCTACACATGTACAAATTTATGTCTCTTATGCATAACTTTTCAGAGTTACTCAAGTCACTGGAGAATGCCAGTGCTAACTGCCAACTGCAACAGGTCTTTTCTACAAGTCTTTGCACAGATCGCATCTGTACTATGATGAACGATGCTCTGAAAAGCATTAAAGGAAAAGTGACCCATGACTGAATGACGAAAAGCCACCAGCAGTGTTATGTATTTAATATTTGAAAAGGCTCAAACACAGGTTATGATATCTGCAATGTTTTTAAAGCATTTCTTGGTCCAGTTTAGTTAAAAGTTAGAAAATGTTTAGTTTAGTTCTCCGTAATAGAATATTTTCTATTAAAATCCTTCATGGATTAATAATGTTTTTTTTTTTAAGGAGCGGTCTCTGTCTGGTCTGCAGTCCCCTCCTGTCCCTGCTTGTAGGAACCAGTTGCGAGCTGCAGGTACTGTGTGAGAGCAAACATAGACCCAACTGGTCATATCTGCAGGATCTTTGTGTTGGGCTCAGTCTCCCATAAACAGTGTTAAATTTTCTTTGATGTTTAGATTGATCCATCCTTTCTTAAACATCGACTGTGTTTCTTTAACATTTGTAGTGGGTGAAGGTTGGTACTGAGAAGGGTAATGATATTGAAAACACTGTATCAGCTATAGACTGTGTGTGTGTGTGTGTGTTTTTAGGAGACCGGTGTGACCTGTTTAGTGAGCTGTCAGCATTGCGTCGGCAGCTCCGCAGTGAACAGAAACGCCTGGAGGGTCACCTGCACCAGGGGGATTGGGAGGATTTAGACTCTCCTCTGAGTAGCAGGTAAAACACAAATTCATCACTCATGCTGTAACTTTTGGCATACTAATGGATGTATATACATTTATCTGACTACATATTGGATTTAGCTGTATATTAGTTTATGCACATTGCGTGCTTAGATGTTTCAAGTCTTCTGTACTTGCCAGGGGGTATGTGGAAATAATAATTAGCTAAACCAATATGGGGAAAATCCATCATATATGAAGTCACAGTGAGCTCTGAACACAGTGTGTTAAGACTGTTATTAAGGAGGCAAACAAAGGAGTTGCAACATTTAAAAGTAAAAAGCAAATAGATAATTAAAGGAATAGTGGACAAGTTAATAGATAGGTAATACAAGGAAATAACCACCAAAAGTGTTCTTGTCTGTGTTTGTCTACGAACAGCTTTGCAGGCTGTTGCTTTCACGTTGACACCAGGGGACTGTGTTACAGCCAGCTGGTCCGCAAGTTACTCTTAGTTGTGCTGTTGTTGGTCCTTCAGAAAGCCATGGAGAAGAGTGAAGTTAGTAAATGCAAAGAGCTCAAATGAAACAGAGTGTTTAATACAATGAAAAGTGTCCATTGCAGCCACTGTGTGTTTTTCACGCTGTCTTTAATTATCTTTGGTGTTTTTGTTGTGGTTATTCCATTTGTGGTGATCTCGGGTGTTGCTGCCTTTCTTGTTCTGGCCAACTTTTCAACCAGTCATTTGATGTATGCACACTATAATCCACACTGACTTACACTACCAGTCAAAAGTTTGGACACGCCCTCTCATTTAATGTTTTTTCTTTATTTTCATGACTATTTACATTGTAGATTCTCACTGAAGGCATCAAAACTTTGAATGAATACATATGGAATTATGTAGTGTTAAAAAAAAAGAAAAAAAAAAAGTGTGAAATAACTCAAAACATGTTTTATATTTTAGATTCTTCCAAATAAGCCACCCTTTGCTTTGATTACTGCTTTGCACACTCTTGGCATTTTCTCGATGAGCTTCATGAGGTAGTCACCTGAAATGGTTTTCCAACAGTCTTGAAGGAGTTCCCAGAGATGCTGAGCACTTGTTGGCCCTTTTGCCTTCACTCTGCAGTCCATCTCATCCTAAACCATCTCGGTTGGGTTTTAGGTCAGATAACTGTGGAAGCCAGGCCACCTGGTGCAGCACTCCATCACTCTCCTTCTTGATCAAATAGCCCTTACACAGCCTGGAGGTGTGTTTGGGCTCATTTTCCTGTTGAAAAATAAATGATGGTCCAACTAAATGCAAACCAGATGGGATGGCATGTCACTGAGAGAATGCTGTGGTAGCCATGGTGGTTCAGTGTGCCTTCAATTTTGAATAAATCCCCAACAGTGTCACCAGCAAAGCACCCCCACACCATCACACCACCTCCTCCATGCTTCATGGTGGGAACCATGCATGTAGAGACCATCCGTTCGCACAAAGACACAGTGGAACCAAAGATCTCAAATTTGGGCTCATCAGACCAAAGCACAGATATCTACTGCTCTGATGTCCATTCCTTGTGTTTCTTGGTCCAAACAAATCTCTCCTGCTTATTGCTTTTCCTAGTTGTGGTTTCTTAGCAGCTATTTGACCATAAAGGCCTGATTCGCACAGTCTCCTCTTAACAGTTGATGTAAAGATGTCTGCTACTGAAACACTATGTGGCATTTATCTGGGCTCTAATCTGAGGTGCCATTAACTTGAGGTTTCTGAGGCTGGGGACTCGGATGAATTTATCCTCAGCAGCAGAGGTGACTCTTGGTCTTCCTTTCCTGGGGCGGTCCTCGTGAGAGCCAGTTTTGTCATAGTGCGTGATGGTTTTTCAGACTGCACTTGTGGACACATTTGACAGCAAGTGGACAAATTTTCCAGACTGACTGACCTTCAGTTCTTAAAGTAATGATGGACCTGTTGCCTCCTATATTATGGCAAGAACTAATCAGCTGATTTCTAACCGTTGTTAGAAATAACCTAGGGTTAGCTGTGTACCAACCTGACTTCTGTACAACAAAAATAATGGTTCCAACCCCATTAAGAAGGCAAGAAATTTCACAAATGAACCCTGACAAGGCACACCTGTGAAGTGAAAACCATTTCAGGTGACTACGGCTGTGTCTCAAAACCTAGGACGCTTCCCATGGTAGGACCCGTCCTTCTCGCTCTACGTGGGCAGCGTCCTCCGAAGAGCGAGAAGTGCAGAAGTGCGAGGCTGAGAAATGGGACGGCCTACCCTTCATATGTGCGTCACCAGCTGTCTCAGCGGAGTGTAATAAACACAGCCGTCTGCTCCGTGCTCCCTAAAATATAACAGGATATATAACCATGTAATAATTATAAATATCATACAACAGGAGTAAATTCTCTACCATCTCACACTTCTGTTTAATTGGTTTCCTGTCTGACGTTTGTACAGCATATTCAGCTGTGTGACAACTATAACTTTGATCTCAGCCAAAGCGATTTACTCAGGAACAAATAAAACACTGAAAAAAGCCAAACGATAACATGTTCAAGTCATCTAAGTGACCTATATATCACGTTTAACCTGAGTAGCGAAAGACCGCGGGGGGGTCTGAAAGCGATGCACCAGGAGTCCGGTGTTTCGCCGGCTCTAGTGAGCCATCTCTGAAAGCGTCAGAGCACTTTTGCAAATATGTGATGTCTTGATGACTCGAGCAGATATTTGGAGTTTACACAGCTACATTCATGTCTGGAAATATCTTAGAAATTTATGT
>VVHJ01001405.1:18306-30443 GCA_015107715.1 Tylochromis polylepis
ATGTATGTATATACACACACACACACACACACACACACACACACACACACACACACACACACACACACACACACACACACACACACACACACACACGTGCGTAGTGGTTGCAGGCATGTCGGATACATGACAAACACTGAATAAATTCCTGCATGTTTAAGACATAACAGACTTCACTGTCATTGTGGCACTACCACAGCATCACAACGAAATTAGATTGTACTCAATACAATAAATAAACAGCTAAATACATTAATAATAAATTAATTATTTCAAAAACCCCATAACAATAAGCAAATAAATAATAATAATCTAAATAAAAAAAAAACCTTAAACACTAATATAAAATAAAGAAATAATACAAATATGTTAAAGGAAATACACACAGCTTTAGCAGACTAATTTGTCTCTTTTAGACAAATTGTTATGAGGTGCAGTTTCCCTTTAGAGCAGCATTTAATCCAGGATACTCCAGCACATCTTATCTTTTGTTATGACTCACATTATCGCTTCAAATACGTTAACTGTTAACAAATTTCCTCATCATTACAGTGTCACAAGCACGTACTTTGACTTTTAAATTCCCAAATTTGAATTGTTTTTCTTTCATATTACCAACACAGTGTTGCTGTTTGAAGATTCTTACTTACCAATAAAGACCCAACAGACTTACTAGACTCTTTAAGTCACTGCAGTTCACCAGTTTTGTGTTAAAGCATTTATTTTTAGCATTAAAATAAAGTGTTTAGTGAATCAGAGTCACCTCATCGAATATCCTGGATTTACTTGATGTTTATCGTGATTACCAAACATCATCCTTCAGTGTCAGCAGCTAATTTTTTTTTTTTACATTTAACTGCAACAAACACATCATTGGATCTAATTGGCAGCAAGTTCAGCTATTGTTTAACAGTTCAGGGAAGTGTTCAGTGATTTAAGGAAAAAGAAAAAGAAACTTACCACTCATAGGTACTGACAGCCATGGTTTCCAAGTGTAAGGCCTACTGAAAGAGAGTTTGCACTGTCAGTGAAATAGCATTTCCTTGAAGTCCAGCTCCCCGGCAGACTGCTGTTGTCCTCAGCCTCAGATGAAGCAGTTCAGAAAATCTTTACAGACACACAGTGTTCTAGTTATTTTGTCGTCTGCGTTAGAGAGCACAACAATGCAGTCTGGTGTTTCTTAACTATGTTTCAGAAACAAGAGGATCAAATTACAATTGACCTTTACACCGACTTGCAAATGTAACAATACCGAAGCTGACGTGGATTTGCTCAGAAAGAAATCAGCCCGTTGAGCTGATTTAAACAAAGAAACTTCTCCAACAGATTCCTTTCATTCCTGTTCATTTCATTCAGTATTTCCAAAACACGTGACAATTCACAAAGTGAAATGCAGGTTTGCTGGTGTTCTGGAGCACTAAGTATTACTGGACTGGTTCATTTACTTCATTTACTGTTTACGCAAATACACTGTGCAGTGCTTGGTTGGTTTAAGGAAACTGCAGTGTTCAGTCTCCTCCAGCAGGTGAGGCTGACAGTCTAAATTTGACCTAATCCTCTTTTATTTAGAGGGTAGAGAAAGGAGAAAGTCCTTTCAAAATAAAACACGTGAAAGATTTGCATATTTGAATACGCAAATTAAATAAAAAGCCACACGGCATAAATGTTTTATAGCGCTTGTGTTTAAAGAGTAGTCTTCTACAGCTGTCAGTCAGTCACTCAAAACATAAAGAACGTGTTATCTTCAGGATATGAATAAAAATTGGAAAAGACACGCACATGCACGTTAACTTATTTATTTAATTTTTAAGATGAACCTGCTGTCAAAGAGTTCTTAAACAAAAGGCTGATAAACACAAATGATTCTGCTCTTGTAAAAGCAACATATGTGTTCCTTATTTGTTATCGGTTACGTTCCTGATAACCTGTAGGAAGTGTGGGAGAACAACAGGGCGGTTTTTTTTTTTTTTTCAAAGCATCTCATCTGGCTGCAGTTTCTTTGAACCGCGTGTGTAACTGATATTTAACAGCAATTAACAGTCAAGCCTGTTTTTTTGTTTTTTTTTGTTTTTTTGTTTTTTAGTTTGGACGGTTTGTGCCATACTGAATGATTCACAAAGTGAAGTATTGATTTTCTACACTTGGAATTGTGCAACAGCAGAAGTCAGGTATAAAGGTTGTGTAAGCAATACCTTTGTGCTCGAGTCTAGCCAGGCTGGGGTCTCCGGGATCATTCAACTAGCCAGAGGATCATTGCTGTCTTTGGTGCTTGGCTTGTTTTCTCTATGGCTTCTGCTGAAACAGACCAGACCGAAGCTCTCTTCTCTCTGGAGTCCTACCATGTCTCAGAGGAACTCGGCTTCATCCTTCCAGATCCTTTGGTACGTTGAAAAACTCTTCTGAAGTCCCGTGTGTATTATTTTATCTTTGCTTGTTTCAAGTTTGTGATGTAACATTATCACATTTTATTCACATTGTATTACTTAAAAACCAAACCTTTAATGAGAATTTGCCAATTACACTTATCCTTATAGGGCCAAAAATAAAAGCTTATATAAAAATGTTAACTTTAGTATTGATTGAAACCAACAAAGAGGAAGGAAGTGAGTGTTATTCCTGGAAGATGTTTACAAAATCACATTTTTGCATATAGAAACAGCCACTTAGCAGCATACAGAGAACAGCAATGTCCACAATTTCCACAGCCAGAAATAAAACATGAAGGGATGGATGGGAGAATTGGTTCCTAAAAAAGAAACTTAATAAGTTAAGGTCCTGCTTGGACACAAGCCTTTCAATGTGTGTTTTAAATACACACATGACACCTAAATACTTATAAGTTGTGACCATTTCATTTTGAGCCCCTTGAGCGGTTTGGATTTTAGTGAGTTTGTTTCTGTGGCATTTGAGGATAATATGAACTTGGATTTGTTTACATTTAACACCAGCTGCAGTTGTGTTAAATGGTACTGAGCAACTTTAACATTTTCTCATGATGTACATTTAAAGGAAGAGCTTCCAGCTTACTACCAGCCATGGATGGATATCGCCCTGAGAATCTCAGAGCTTGTGCAGTCCCACAAGTTGCGCTCGCGTATTAACAAGGTATTTATAATGACAAGCACCGTTCACGATGATTGCGGAGCAGTTGCTCAGAACAGTTATTTCTGACCAGATGCCACTACTGAGCAGCAAGTTTCTGCAGAAACACAAAGAGTTACGATTTGCCCACCTGGCCCTCAGCATGATGACCATGGGCTACGTCTGGGAGGAGGGAGAGAAAGACACAGTTGAGGTAACTGACTGTCTGTTAGTTTTTCTCTTTCTTTTGCCTCCTGTTTTCTGACTGCTACATGTTACCTTACGTGATTTAGTTATTATGACTGATTTCTCTTTAATATTCTTTTAAGATACTGCCGCGTAATCTGGCTGTTCCATTCTGGGAGGTGTCACAGCGCTTAGGGCTTCCCCCAATTATCACACATGCAGATGCAGTATTGGCTAACTGGAAGAGGAAAGATCCTGATGGGTAAGGTCGCTAATCTCCTGCCGGCAATTTGAATTAACCCAGCAAATGTGTATAAATATGTCCTGTTTTTCATGTCCATCTGTATATCTGCTGTGGCAGGCCTTTCACCATGGAGTGAGTAAAATTCTGTTTCTGCACACAATATAATACAGTATGTACTATCATACTATAATGTGCACAAAGTTTACTGGCTTACATTTGTCAAACAGGAACCTGGAGTTGTTGGTCAGCCTCCCGGGTGGAGAAAGTGCCCGAGGTTTCTTCTTGGTCACTCTGCTGGTAGAGCTGGCCGCAGTTCCTGCAGTGAAGGTGAAGATGCATTAAAAATAGGAAACGTCCTAAAATGTGCACTTGTTAAAAACACACTGATGATTGTTGTTAACAAATCAGGACATTTCAGTCAGAGCCATTGCTTTGCAGAATATTCCCACGGTGATCAATGGTGTGAGGTGTGGTGACACCGAGGCTGTGACCAGAGGCTTGGAGATCATCAGCCGGTCAATTGAGGACATGACTGACGCACTCAAACTGATGCAAGGTACTTATTCGGATGTAAAACCTAAACATTTTCTTAGTATTACAGCCTCGTTTCCAAAAATCTTTGCACGTTATGCAAAAAGTACTGCATGAACTAACAAATTAACTAATGTGAACAAATTTTAACCATTATATTTCATAATAAATAAATATCAAATGTTAAAGCTGAAAATATTTTTATTTAAAATATAAACTCATTTCAAATATGATGCCAGAAAGATGTGACAGGTTTACATCTTTATTGCATCGCCAGTAATTAAGCTGGAGACCAGTTGCTGTAGATTAGAAAGCTAAAGATGATCTAATTCTGTGTCATGCATTCATCTGAAAAGCAAGTGGAAACTTTTGCTGTTTTTTAAAAAAATGTTAAACATTTTTAATGATTTACAGGTCTGGGCTGTAGACAGGCCAGTTCAGGATACGGACTTGTTTAACTTTGGTCTTGCGTTTCCAGTATGTATGGAATATGATGTGGTATTATCTTGGTGAAACGTACAAGCTGTTCTCTGTCTTGTTTAAACAGCATGTATGGTTTTTTGGTAGCGTTTTTAACTGTGTTTCAAAAAGTGTTTATATCCCTATGCATTTAAATAATTTAGCATAGTTTGCAATGCAGTGGCAACCGAGGGTCCAAAGATCACAGTTGTTTGTTGTTTGCTTTCAGCATACAGAGATTTCTTAGAACATTTGAATGATGTTTAACACAGGTAGCAAATTCCCTCTCCTGAATCTTTGTCATTTTAAATTGAGAGAGTTATTTGTAAATGACTGAAACGTTTACCCATGCTGTCTTCAAGCATGTGACCCCGCCTCTTGCCCAAAGTCAGCTGGGATAGGTTCATTGATAAAGAAAAAAAAAGTTTTTTAATGATTGCAAATAATTAAATTCTTTCCTTTTTTTCTTTTTTTCATGATTATTGTAAAAATTAATCCTATTAACAACTGTTTTTCTTTTCTTCCCTAAGTGCATGTGGACCCTTCAGTCTTCTATGGCATTATGAGGATCTACCTGTCTGGGTATAGAAATCTATTGTTGTTTTCACTTGATTCACATAGTTGCAAAGTGCAACATGTTTTTGAGACCTATATGCGTGCCCATGTCACATAATCATACTTAGATGGAAAGACAACCCGTGTATGCCAAAGGGGCTGATTTATGAAGGGGTCCAGGCAGCGCCGATGAGGTATTCAGGAGGAAGTGCTGCACAAAGCAGTCTGCTGCACTGTTATGACGAGCTTTTGGGAGTCAAACATGAACCAAAAAGTGGTAAATGGCTGACAAATTGTCAATAAAATGATCCCAGCTGTGCTGTGATGAATGTAAAGAATTCACTGCTTTTGTTTTTCTCCAGCTTCCTTTCTAATCTACATGAGGGACTACATGCCACCTCTTCACAAGAAACTGATCAACGACATCTCTTTGCAACCGTCCCTGAGGAGTTTTGTCCAGCAGCAGGATCGCAAGGACCTCAACAATGTCTTTGATCTCTGTGTTAAAAAGCTGCTGGCTTTGCGCAGCTACCACATCAGTGTTGTCAGCCGCTTCATCACAGTACCTGCTGCCTGTGCTCGACAACTGCGTGACCAAAACCATGACTCAGATGGCGAGATGATCAGCAGAGCACCCACAGCACTTGAGGAGAGGGGCACCGGTGGCTCAAGCATCATGTCCTTCCTAAAAACTGTGAGGGATCAAACAAAAGATGCATTGCTGCCTGAGGCAAGCAAAGACATAAAACATCACAGCTGAACTGTCATCACAGAGGAACAGTGAGTCAAGCAAATCAAATCAAACCACTAGAAAAACCAACTCTGATGACTTTCTGCACTATTTCACATATCTTTAAAAGGATAGCTTTTGGCAGAATGAAAGCGAGCGGCCTCTTTTGATTGCCTTCCATGTAGCTTTGGCGGGTCTGTAAACAAACCTCAGCCTAATAAATGCGAGTGATACCTGTCAATCGATCCAAACCATGATTTAAACCACTACTGTTGCTTTCCATTACACGCAACCACTAATCGCTTCTTTAATCTGAACTGGAATGTGAAAAAAAAAAAAAAGTGCATCAGTTCCAGATCCACACATTTTGCTGACATTTGGACATTAAACAGCTGAAATCAGTACTAATGCTCCTGTAATTTTGGTAAAAGGGACTGCAAAACCAAGATCAAGTGTAGTTTTTAAATCACAAAGATTTCTTGGTTTCTGCAGCTTGAAGATTATCTTCATCATCATCATTTATTTATATAGCACTTTAAAAACACACCCGGTGTACCAAAGTGCTGTACAATACAAATATAAACATAATAATAAAATAGTGAAAACCAGACATAGCAATAAAATCTTAAATCATCCACCGCTGGTATGGAAGTAAAAACAACTGACTTTCTGCTTTTAAGTAAAATAATCAAGGAAAAAAAGTATTGCAGTACTGTGTGAAACCATGGTAGGGCACTAAAGGGCAGTATTATGAAACTCAAGAGTTTCTACAAGCTACCAGAGTGGGCAGCAGATGAGAGAAGCAAGCCCCTGATTTGGCCTTGACAAGCAAAACTGACCCCATAATGATAATGTGTTATTTGTTAATCACAGTCTTGTGACGATGTATTAAAATTCACATTCACACATTAAAGTACCAAATAGGTGGAACCTGACTCTTCCATCTCAGAAAATAATCTTCCTTTGTTGTGTCTTAACTCTGTGGCACTGATTCACAACAGGGTTGTCATGTCAGAACACAAAGCAGTGCAGAGATGCATCGACTTATCAGAGTGGTTACCTCAGCTCTCCTGCCTTCCTCCTCCAGCCCACATCCAGCCCTCACATGCCCCACCATACTTCCTGGACCCACTGTGTGGAAAACCCAGGGCAATGAAGGGATGGATTGTGCCATGAATGGCTCATGCTGTGTAATCTTCTCCTTTCCTGGCTCATCTCCACTGGTATTTCATTACAATAACAACCTCGCCAGATCAGATAAGAAAGATGATGTGGCAATTAGACATGACAGTTTCCCCCAACCTGAGTGACCTACTTTATCTTGAACTCTTTTCACATGCTGGTGAGCGGGAATGACAATAGAAGAGGCAAATGGAGAGAACACAATTACACACGCGGCCTGTGAAAGGTTTTCGCATGAGAGATATGTGTCTGTGCGTATGGAGACAAATTGTAATTTCAGTTTACTCTGACAAATTCAGAGCAAATACCTACAAATTTCAAATTAAGCTGGGTGTCATTTGTAGGTTTTGTACTCCTTAAACTGAGGCACTCGGACAGCCATAGAGAATGTTTCTATAAGATGACGGGGAGGCCTTGGGCAAGGAGGTGAAAGGTGAACAGAAACTGGAAATGGGTGGCGATAGGCCAAATAGTGTATTCACATCATGGGGATCTGATTAGAGCCATCATTGTCCAGCCAAAGTAAATAATGTCTTTCCTTATTGCCATGTAGTTGGAGGACTCCCTGACAACCCTACAGTAAACACAGGCCATCTCTAAGGATGTCTTCATTGTGTAGTCGGGGCTGGGCCTCTATGGCCGCTATAGTTTCACCTTGTATTACACAGCTGGTTTCAGTATAGGATATGACACACGTGCATGAACACACCTGTACTAACAAGGTTGTGACATGTATTACAGAAATGAAAGGGTGAAAGGTGTCAAATTTTGCCTTAAATGTTCCCATCGGCTGCAGAAGTTTAGTCATAATTGTTAAATATGTGACATTTCTTCACTGCAGCATGCATCTGGAGTATCTCTGTTTTTGTGAAATCTCCTAAGACATCCATATTCCAGCTATCTGACAGGATAACAGACAAGGGTTGTCCTTTTGGTTAGAGAATCGGATATCTGTGCCTTGGTGGTTAACCACAGGATATCCTGGATTCTGTTATTTCAAAATTGAATTTATGATGCTGCTGCTTACCTCAAGCCAAGCAAAGCCGGGACCTTTTCTCACCCTGTGAAGGAGCAGCCTCGATGGCAGCAGGGAGGGACTGATTGTCTTTGGCGTGCACATGACGGGTGTAGCCGGGAATTATGGGCTACACATACAGCACAGTAGGTGACTTGGTGTTGTGTTTCAACTTTCCACTCATCTTGACTTCATTATCTTTGTCAAACATCTATTTACACACACCCAGAGTTCAGAAGACATCTTCATTATTTACTGATGGGAAACACCCTGAATTTGAACTCTATTCAAAGTTATTTTCTAAACTGGGCAAAGTGAGTCTCAGACCCCCAGGGGCACCCAAAGGAAGTTTAACTGCATATCATGTTGGTCTATGTAGAATAATCGAAAATTTGTAACCAATTTTCAAGTCTAAATATCAGCCTCCTCTGGCTTTTTGTCTCGTAGAGGTCTAAGTGAATCTAAATGAAGAAAATAATTTTAAGTACTTACATGTTTGGTTATTTCTGGTTTTGGTAAACTGCTTATGGAAATTACAGACAGAGTAAAGTGTCACATAAGTAACATCAATAATGAGAACAGGTCACATTCTCTCAAGGAAAGGTGCCTCAGTGCTACTTTTATTACCTACTTTAACTTGGGACACACTGGGAAAGGCTAATGCTACATGGCTGTCCAACGAGCCATAGCCACATAATATCAGACTCTTTGTACTATTTCCTTTTTCATTTGTACTGACTTCCCTGTCTGAAAGCATATTTTCTCCCATATTAGCGTCTCTTCACCGACTCCCTCTTAAATTTCTCCTCTAGTACAAGGTCTTAAATATTCAGGCCTCATCTTATCTTAAAGATCTCATAGTACTGTATCACCCCAATACAGCACTTTGCTCTCATACAGCTGGGTTACTTGTGGTTCCTAGAGTATTTAAAAGTAGAATGGGAGGCTTTCAGGCTGCTCTTCTGTGAAACCAGCTCCCAATTTGGATTGGGGAGACAAACACTGTTTGTACTTTTAAAATTAAGCTTAAAACCTTCCTTTTTTTGATAGAGTTTATAATTAGGCTGGATCAGCTGACCCTGAATGCTGCATGTTTCATCTTCACTTTGCATTTATTCATTACTTATTATTAATCTTTGACTTTCTTCCACAGTGTGTGCTTTTTGTCCCGTTTTTCTCCCATCACCCCCAGCCAGTCTTGGCAGATGTTAAAAGGGAATTTTTCCTTTCTGCTGGCGCCAAGTGCTTGCTTGTTTGATAGTTGGGGTTTTCTCTGTATTATTGTAGGGTCTCTACCTTACAATATAAAACACCTTTAGGCGGCTGCTGTTGTTGTTTGGCACTATATAAATAAAGTTGAATTGAATTGAAAAACTGAATTGAAATAAAGTCTGATAAAATAAATCTGTTATTTATGAAAATAAACAATAAACATAATTACTACATAATAAATAGGGTGTCTTCCATTTCTCAGCATAACATAGGTTGACCCTTTAGATGGACTAGGGACACTGTGCAAAAATCGCATCTGAAAAAAGTGTTATAAGCACAGATTATGAGCTACAGAAGACGACTGTCATACTGCAAGACTTGCTTCTAGAAGGTTTTTTTTGTCCACACGTAGCTTTTTTGTGTGTGCTGGAATCACACAAGGCTTTGAGCACCTCTCTCAAATGCTTATTGTTGCTAGGTTACAGAAACTGTCTTCTTTAAAGTTTTCTCCTTCATCATTGTTGACAGTGTGGACATCTTAAAGGCATTCCCAACTTGATTTTGATTGGTGAGAGAAGGTACAGTCACAAGCACTCTGCAATGCGATCATTTTTGCACCAAGGACTCGCTGTAAGTAATCAACTTCATAGGAGTTGCATTGAAAGTAGATGCTGACAGCTGTGAATCTGTAAATACAGATCTTAATGGTAAAATACTGTCAACTGGGTTTCCAGCATGCTACTGTTAAATTTATGCACATGAGCCTATTGGCAAAGTTTTTACCACGGTGGCTTTTCTCATGTAATATGGTGTGTGCTGCAATGTTACAACAGTCCTCATCATCAGGTGCTCTGTCAGACACAACACAGCACACATTAAAGTATTACAAAACTTCATGAAAACATCAACTGCTAATCTGTTGTGTGTTTCCAGTGCTATATCATCATCCCAAAAAACAGACAACTTGACTAATTAGCCACCGTTTGTTTAAAGGTGACATTGGTTTAAAATGTGTTTAACATGACCTGCAAATAACTTTCTGTATTTGCAGGTCCTGTCAGAATCTAACTAGCCCCCAGCATGCATCGCTATTCACAGTATATTGAGCAATTAACGGGAAACAGCAAATAATTTGCCCCCCCCCCCTTTTTTTTTTAGTATAATAGTGTTTCCAATGGGAAAAAGTTTACTGTCAGACTTTCAGTTTTCTTAAGCTAATGCACAGGGAGCGATTTGCTTGTTGCACATTGCTTTGAAGCTAGTTGGTCACTAGTGAACGTTCCAGGCTGTGGTTGCCTAGGTAACCAAATCCTGGGTGTCCCCCAACCCAGTCAATCCATTTAATACTCTTCTCTAATCAGCCCTCCAAGCATGGATGCACTTGGTCACGTAACAGACACACTCAGCTGCTCTGTTAGCTAAGTTAACTATTTACAGAAGTAATAATGCCATGCAGGTGGAAGTTACTTTATTCAAATATCTCTCCCCCACAGTTCTATGGTCTCTGGTTGAGATGTTGCTGTAAATTGCTTCTTGTGTAGTGCAGCTTTGTAACAGTTTGTTACAGTGTACAGCAGAGGTCAACAAGGGCCCAACAAGAAATCTTTATCCCAAGGCCTCCAAGGTGGTTAATCCAGCCATGGCTCTGAGTACC
Source organism: Tylochromis polylepis (assembly GCA_015107715.1). Taxonomy (NCBI): domain Eukaryota; kingdom Metazoa; phylum Chordata; class Actinopteri; order Cichliformes; family Cichlidae; genus Tylochromis; species Tylochromis polylepis. The sequence goes on from VVHJ01001405.1 coordinate 29,156, forward strand.
CTAATAACAGGCTGTCATCCCCACCAGTTTGAAATGTACTTTTGTTTATCCCCGTGTCCTCTTTCTAAAGAAAGTTAGGCAACATAAGTTTGTTGCCTAAGTTTGAGGGTGGAAATCAGGAATCCTAATTTGCTGTCTAGTTGAATAGCATTTGGGTGGTCTGAGTAAACATGTGAAAAAAGATGATGCAGTTTACCCCAGGAGTACGGGGTTCTTCAAAAACTGTGGTCCTAACAGCTCTCTGAATCCTTTGGTCACATAGGGACTGGTGAATCATCTTTCCTACAGTACCTGTGAAGGTTTTCGTAAACCAAATGCAGCTCACAATCACTCTGTTGTGGGTTTCCAATGCACTTTTATGCTTACTAGTCACAGTTAAATAAAACATCAAACTCATGTTTCACCTCGCCTGTCTTTCACATAATTTTTAAAACTACTTGTGCGGTCTGTAAGAGCAGGTTAAAGGCTTTTGATGTGGTCACTGAACAACAACTTTATCTCTTCCTCCCCACAGACTAGACTAGAACAGCATGCCCACATGAAAAAAGCTTTAAAAAAGAGAGAGGAGCTGTCATGTTCACAGTCAGCTTGAAAGGCTGCTTTTCAGGTGTGGAATTACAGTTGTTTCCCAATTTGATGATCCAATCCAGATGACATCATTGACTTGAAAGGAAAGCACTCATCACATTTGCAACCTGAACTCTTCCACTGAAAAACCTGTGAAATTTCTCCACCAGTGATGCATACACTGCTTCCTGCAGCATTTTCTTGGAAGGAGGACTGTCTCATCTTTATGCTCCATCCTGGCAGGCATGGGAGTTGGGAAGTTTAATCTGGACAAGAATGTAGCTTTAAAGAACGTAGATTGCAGTTAAATGTTATATCATCTGTCTTATGCCTGAATTATGTTTCAATGGGAAATCCACATCATAACTTACAACGTAACTGGAAACTCCTTTTAACCCTTCGCCGTAGCCTTCCATGTAACCTGACATTCCCCTCTCAAGAAATAAAACTACAAGTCAGGCTGACGTAGCCTACAATGACCGAATGGTGTGTAAGGTTGCGGTGTAGGGTTACAGTGGCTTGCAAAAGTATTCGGCCCCCTTGAACTTTTCCACATTTTGTCACATTACAGCCACAAACATGAATCAATTTTATTGGAATTCCACGTGAAAGACCAATACAAAGTGGTGTACATGTGAGAAGTGGAACGAAAATCATACATGATTCCAAACATTTTTTACAAATAAATAACTGCAAAGTGGGGTGTGCATAATTATTCAGC